>KZ505640.1:615791-656504 GCA_002844005.1 Limosa lapponica baueri | reverse complement strand
TCTTCTCCCCTCAAAACACGCCCCCCACCACGACGGCGGCCGAGGGCGCTCTGTCAGAGGCGGCCGTACGGATGGTGCCATGTGCCGCGGGGATTGGGGGCGCAGCGTAACCCCCCCGGTCGATGCCTGGCGATCGCTACTTGGTACAGCCCACCCGCCTCTCCCCTCCGCCGCCTGCCTCTCCGCGCATGCGCACCCGCGGCCGCTGGGAACCTGGCCTGCCCCGCGGGGCTGTGCGCCTGCGCGCCGGGAGGCGCGTCACCGGTGTGCGCCGGAAGTGGAGCCGGAAGTCTCGTTGCTGCCGCCGTCTCGCGGGAGGTGGCAGCCGGCGGCGGTGTGAGGCGGGCCGAAGCGCGGGAGCCGTCGCCATGACCTCTGCTTTGGAGAATTACATCAATCGTATCCTTCCGGGCGGCGGAAATGTCCCGAGGCTGCCGTCGGGGCGGTGGGAAACGGGCCTTCCCTTTCCTTGGCGCCGCTGGGCATGAGAGGAGGCCGGGTGCCGGTGCCCCGGCGACTCGGTGCCGCTGAGGGCCGGGCGGCGCTTGGCCCCGGGGTCTGGTGGCTGCAGCACGACCTGGGGTTGGGTGCCGGAGGTGCTGCGGGTATCGGGTGCCTGCCGGCCCGACAAAGTGTGAGTTCCCTGGAGATCCCCAGTCCTAGGCCGGCTGCTGAAGGGCCTGTGAAAGCATGGCAGCTGGGGCCTCTGGCCTCTTGCATCCCGCTCCCGCGGGCGGTTGTGTTGCTTGGGGCCTTCCTGCTTGGCTCTGTTGTTTTCTCTTTACATAAGACCGGCTTGGCAGGTAGAACGGAGGTTACAGGAAACCTAAAGAAGAGGATCCCCTATAGCCTCTAGTGCTGCAAACCTGATTCTTGCTTGACCTGTGATGAGATTCACGACGAGCCTGGTCCCTTAAAAGGCTCTTGACATGTTTCGTTACTAGCTTTACATCATTTGCTCAAAAGCTGTGAGTTAGTGTTCTTGGAACCCTTTTCTTGCTAGTTTTTTGTACCTCTAATAAACTGTGGGGATTTTCAGTTTTATTCACAAATTGTAAGATAGTAATCCAAAATCATCCAAGGTGATGGGTGTGTGTGATCTTCAAATTGGGATAGTCAGACCTTCAGAGTGAGGGAATGTAGGATGCCAGACTCAGGATCCCCACTGCTAAGCTGATTTTAAGGACTTAGCTTGAAGTGTTTATAAAACTTTATATTGTTTCAATTTTGAGGTAGTGCAGTTAGTAATGGGAAGAGAGGTGAACTTAAATCTTTAGTCTGTTTTTAATGGTATTTATGTTTGTGTATGATTCTCCCTGGCTGGGTAAAGTGAAACTTTAAAACATTGTTATAAAAAATACTACGGTGTCAAATGTTACTCTCAACTGTACTTTTTTCTTTTTTTTTTTTAAAGAAATAGTGATAGGCTTTTCTGGCTCTTAAAACTTGTCTTACATATAAATGTTTCAGAAAACATTAACGGTTCTATTTCAGATATCTCTAAACATTTCCTTAATGAACTATCAGGTACTGTTGCAGTAATTACTTCTGATGGAAGAATGATTGTGGTGAGACTTGTATTTTTAAAAATTTTATTTTCTCCCATAAAGACTTTCCGTCATGGCAATAAAGAAACCGTGCTAGGATACTATCAGTTATGTGTTTGTACCTTTACAAACTTTGTTTTAAAAGCTTTATGGCCATTATTTTATGCTGTATAATTTAAACACTTACTGATTCTTGCCTGTCAGCTTTGTCCATTGATAAACTTGTGCTTGCAAATGCTTGACTTTCTGTCAAATGGCCTTTTCTGTAGGAATGCACAAGAAAATGCATTTCTTTTTCTGTTCAGTAATTTGATTTCCATCTAAAATGTTCTCTTTTTCCTGTAAGTTCTTCAACTTTCATGCTAAAACAATTTCTTCCATATAGTTATAGAAAAACATCAGCTGATAATTGCTGAAGAATTTCTGTGGGATTCTGTTTAAGCCTGAAAAGCTGAGAATTGGCAAACTATTTGACTGTATAGTGTTCTGGTTTTATTGCTTCTGCGTTGTTGGTTTGAGTTTGTTTTTTTATTCCTCCCATCTCTTGTGTTTTGAGTGTAGCTTAATAGTATGATCGTTGCATGAGGATTGTATCTTTCTGTTGATACTTAGCTTTGTGTGGCCTTGGGAGAGAGAAAACAGTACTTTTAGCAGAAAAATACTAGCTGCACCAAACCTGTCTGGTTGGAGTCAGTCTGGTAAACTTTGTGTTGTGATATGAGATACTTTCTACCAAAAAGATTTGAATGGAATTGGTATATGTGACTCGTTATTACATGGTTAGATGATATAAATGGTTATTACCACTGTTGAAATGATGGTGTTCTACATGAGTTTAGATTTCTTCATCAGTTACTGATGATAAATTACACAAATCAGTTATATTATCATTTTTCCAAATGCATATTGAAGTGGCACAGAGATGTTTCTTTCTGTGTGTTTTGATTTTGGGTTTTTTTTGGAATAATTGTGTGGAACAAAGCTAATCTCCCTCAAAGAGATACCACTTAAAGTTGCACATTAAGAGTGGTTTCAATATTGTTGACCACAAGAATTTTTCTGTTCATTGATTTAATTATTAATTTCATTTCTGGAAACTTCTGTCCAAGGAAGACTAAATTAATGTAGAAATAGTAAAATTAGTGGTCTGGAGGGCCGTCATTGGTTAAAGAGAACTTTACTTCTTTTAATGCTAAAGATTACTGTAGCTTTTAGCATAAACACTCAGTAGTAAATATAAATACTTTTCTAAAATTGATTATTGCTTTTAAATTTCATTCTTCAGCTGTTTGTATTGAAGCCTAACAATAAAACCTAAACAGAGCATCTGCTCTCTAGTACCTTAGTATTGCCACCTTGTTTAAGATATTATTGAGAGCAAAGATAATAAATTTAAGAGGTAATTGGAGTACTTTATTTTTGTGTTTTTTCAGGGAACACTCAAAGGTTTTGATCAGACCATTAACTTGATTTTGGATGAAAGCCATGAACGAGTGTTCAGTTCTTCACAAGGAGTTGAGCAAGTAGTGCTGGGATTATACATTGTAAGAGGTGATAACGTGTAAGTATAGCATATTCTTGTTTAAACCTATTAATAAAAATTTTGTGTGTGTGTATATATGTATAATGTATCTGTATACATCTTGAAAGCCCCAGACATCTTGCATCATATCTGTCGGTAGCACTGATAGTGATGTCAAAGCTGAGGCATATTAAATAGCAAATATCTATGCTTCTGTTACAGAAGTGATTGCATTGTAATGTTAAGATTTACTGAGCTGTAAATTAACAGCTCATGTACTGATAGTCTAGGAATGGCCAGGATAAAGCTCAGCAGTTTCCTTTCTTGAGTCTAGAGGCATTGCGTAGATGTTCTTTATTCCCGTCTGTGAAAGGCAGGATGGATCCAAAGCATTGATGGAGGAAAAGGTAAAAGAATGAATAAAAGATGAGATAGAACTTGCGTGCAAGAAGTCAGCAATCTGGTGTACAAGGTTGACTTTTAACAGGGTTTGTTTAGATGATATTTTCACAGACAATAGTTCATAATCTGGAACGTGCATGAAGGTTTTGGCTTGACAGTGTAACAGCTGTTGAAGGCCGGTGTAGTGACAGGTCAAACAAATGAATTGATATTTGATGTAAAACGCCCTGACAAAATGAGAGTAAAAGCTCATTAAATGCAGAGAAAAGTAGCTGATGTGCCAAACAGATGGGAGGGTTACAAGAGAAGTGTAAAGAAGGCCTGGTAAGTGGGCCTGTTAGGAAGATCACTTTTGCAGCAGCATTATGAAACTGATAACAAAAAATGAGATTACTTTTTTATGACAACCAGAAAAAGAACATGTCACAGTGACCAACATATGAGCCTGGATAGGAATTTTAATTTTCTAATTCTAATGGATTTTTCTGTGCAAAGAAATGTCAAGACTTAAGATTTATATCTAGGTGTGTTTATCTAACATCATTGAGGAAGGTGATAATTTTGCAAGGCTTTCATCACTTCTGACTTAAGCTTTTAAGCAAAAATAAATAAATCGATAAATGTGCAAAGGTAAGGCTAAGCATGCCTCTCTACCAGTAACTTTTCATTCAAATAGTGCAAATGTGTATAAAAAGCCAAATAATTGTTTACCACTTTTTCACCACACCAGGCTGCCCCATTACTCAAATATAATCAAAACATTCCTTTATTGAAATTACTCTATTTTTAATAACCTTAACTCGGAAACGTATCTGTAACATATTCGTTAGAGGGAATAATTCTGTATTAATGCAACTCTTAACATACTGAAATTCAGCATCCTTATAGAAAGAATAAAAAAGAAACAACAGCTGAGTAACAGTAACTTCAAGATAGGGGACTGAGAAATATAGAAGCTCTTGAAAAATAAAATACAGTCATGGGATAAAATGCTTCCAGGCATTCAATGTGCATCACTAGAAGCTGGCAGTTAATATGGAGCATCAATCAGAAAAACTCAGTATGGTTCAAAAGCAAGTAAAGGTTGTTAGTAGGAAAAAGACAACTTCTGTTTTATAAGTGTGTGATGGATTATGAAAACCAGAAAGATATTAGTACTAGAAAGTTGTGTGTGAAACTGTAACAAAAATTGTGAAGAAAAGCCCAAACCTCTTAAATACATGTATTTGGTTTGCTGCATGAGATGCAGAAAGCCTATCAAAGAGACACCAGGAGTGGCAGATGTTGTTTGCTCTTTTTACATATAGGAAAATGAGATCTCTGATGAAAAAGCTGTATTTCTCGATATGAACTAAAGAGAAGCTTATGCTTCAATATCATAGACAGTTTTTAATCTAAGGAAGTGTTTTAAATTAAAGCATCACTTTGGGAAAAGCTAACAAATGGAGTAGTAATGAGCGTCCGGGATAAAGTTCTTTTCACACAAGAATGCTGAAGGGACTCAAATTTGAACTGAGGTTTCATGCTGGTCACTACAATATTCAGTATTCAGTTGGCATAAGCAGTTTACATTTGTGTTGTCTGAGTTCCTAGCATAGTGAAATCTAGGCAGTGATGGAACTAAGCAAGCTGCTCAGCTGACCAGATTTCTGTTTCAAGGCAAGCTAAACTCCTCCCTAGTTTCCACTGACTGTCATGGGAACATGGATACCTGTATTAGGAAGTCTTGCTCTTAAGCTCAGTCTCACCCTAGTCTCTGGCTATTTGGTTTTTTTGTAAATACCGATTCACTGGGAAGAAAGAATATTAGGACAAAAACTGAAACAGCAGACATTGTCATGTCATTGCATAACCACCTGGTATGCCACTGTCTTTAGAGGGGTACAGTATGAAAAAGCATGAAGAGCACAAGTGAGAATAACTACAGGTATGAAATATTTTCTGTCAAGGAAAGGCTGAATAGGCAAGGGCTCTTCAGTTTGGAAAAAGCACAGCTGTAGTGGTTATTGGTTGCTGTGAAATCAGGAGTCGTTGAAGGAGATGGGAAGATAATTGCTTCATTTAAATTCCTCTGTTTTTTTCGGTTATTGAAAATGAACGGTAATCCAACAAGTTATGTATAAAGGTATTTAATCACACACTATAAAAATTAATTGTGGGACTCACTGCTGCAGGATGTAGCAAAGACCAAAAATAGAAATGTATTCAGAAAGCTATTTAATGGATTAATAGAGTGTAGTTTCTGGTAGCTGTTAATTCATTTTGTGGATACAGCCACTAGCTCATAAGTCTCTGAGGTGGTGAATAGAAGGGTACGCCAGCAGGATTAGACTCTTTGTTCTTATGTTCCCTCTGGGTTAGTTCCCAGCCTGAGCTAGTACGACTTCTATTACCTTAACCTTCTTTTCTCCTTAAAGCAGTTTTACCGAGTCCACTAGTGTTTTAATCCAGGTAAGTCTTAATATAGAATAGGTGAAATGCTATATATTGTCCCCTGGACAAATTACTAACATTTTAGTAGGCTGTGTTGAAGGAAATTGTCTTGCTGATCTGATACTGTATGCACTTACAAATTGCTACAGTTAGATATTATTCTTGAAAAGTTCTTCTCTCTAAAAGGTTTCCAGTTCTTGTTTCAGAGGCTAACCTACTGCCTAAAACAGACCAGTAGTATTTGGTTCTTATAAACTATACCTTAAAAAAAACCAAACCAAAACAAAAAAAAACCATCAAAACTTCATTTAGACTCTCCTTACAGCCATCGCAATTTGAAGTTTAAAAGACAGAGCTCTACAATTTTAAAAAAAAGAAAAGAAATGGTCTTCACTAGCAAGTTAATCAAGTTAATTCTGTGGCTTTCCAATTTTGTACCAGGGGATTTCAACAAATTATAACCTGTTTTTTATTGCAGTGCTGTCATTGGTGAAATTGATGAAGAGACAGATTCAGCTCTTGATTTGGGGAATATTCGAGCAGAACCTTTAAACTCAGTTGTGCATTGAGAAGATGAAAATGCACAGGGACTTTTTGTAGATCTTTGGTTGTACAGACCTATTTAACAACATTGATTTTTACAAATTGTGTTTAATTTGTTTCGTCACCAGTTTTTTATTATGAATATGTTGTAGTTTTGCATGTAAATTAAAGTTTCTATGTTTTACTAAAGATGCTTTCATTGAGTTTCCTTTGGGTTTCATGCTGCATAATTTTACTGTAAAATACATACTGGGAAATGTAAGCAATATCAGTGATGGTCCTGATATTGTGTGTACATACCTTGTTCTTAAAATCAGATTAATTCCTAAAGATAAACCAAGGCTTTTTTTGTTAACTCAGGATTAGGTAGGGGTAGATTGTGTATCAGTCAATTTAACAATCTCTAAATGTAGCTCTGGTTGTAAGTATAAAACTGTTTTTTATTATTTTTGTGGTTTTTTTTTTGTAGTGTAGAAAGCAAGAATGTTTAAAGCTTTCACAGACAAATTAATGACTTATACATGTAATAGGGTTTTTTGTTGTTTATCAAACATTGTGCTCTGGCCCCCAAGACTATACGGGAGATTGGTGAGTTCTTAGTGCCTTACTGCTTGCAGACCAATTAAATTGGAGAAAGAAAGACTTTTGAGCAAGAGCGCAGAACCTAAACAATTTGTTTGAAGCCCATTAAATTCCTGACCAGCTCATTCTCTAGCTTCTCCTCTCAGCTGCTGTTGCGTTGCTCAAAATTTGGGTAAGGTCTATAGAAAGAGAATTGTGTGTTTGCTAATGTGTAACCGTTGTCTTGCTAGAGTGTAGTCTAGAAGGCACAGGAGTACTTTAGATAAAGAAATAATTTCTGTTGAATGAAATTTGCTTTACTATTGCATATAAGGATCGCATGTAACCATAATCAACCTCTTATACACCAGCATCAGCCAAGTTAAGAGGGACGAGCTCTGTGCAGTATAGCATGCTTTAGGCCACATCCTATTCACTACCCAGCAGAAATACTGGTATGGTGGTATGAGAGGAAGCTGGTACTGTTGGACAAAGTTGTTTTCCTTGTTCTCTGGTGTGCCAAAAGGTCCAATATATAAGTGTGCTGTTGGCAGTGGGGGGAAAGGGGGAGGAAAGAAAAAAGTTATTTTAATGTGCATATTTGTTTTTTTATATTGATTTTGATATTAAGGGAATTGATATTTTTCGTTGCAAGTACACTCTTTGGAAACAAAATAGATTGAACTGAAGATACTTGTTACCATGAACTCTGGCTCTCAGTTGTAGCTTCCAGCTTGTTTTCTGAGATTGTTCTTGGTGAGTCATGTGAAGCACAGCAAACCTTTTTTGCCTTTATCCATCTTGTGAAGATGTAAAAGTAAAGTAATGCTTTGTAAAGTAATGTTTTCTAATTTTTTGTTCACATTTCCACAGGGAATTGCTGAGCAGACAATGAATAAGGCAAACCAGAGTTTTTCTGTGATTACTGACTTTCAGTAAAGTCTGGGTATAATTCATTATGTCAAAAGAATCGATCAGTTTTGTTAAACAGTCAACAAAATCATATATAACGAAGAGCCCTTTTGCTACTGAAACACTTATACTGGCACAAGAGAAAAGGAGGTAGAGAAAGTGGATTGTATTGATAAAGGACAAATGAAGCAGATCAGGTAAATCAGCTACTTTAGGGCTCAGCAGAAAAAAATGCAGAGGCAAAGAGTAGAATCAGGATGAGCTGATTTTAAATGCACTACTTAGCCTTGGATGTATTAGAGTTATAGTTGAAATACATAGGTTGAATACTTGTAGAAGCACTGAAACGACTAAGGAAATCAGTTGCTTTATAGCTGAGGAATTATGTTTGAGGCTGCATTATGGAATGTTAATGCATATGGAGACCATCTGCCTCGAGCACATCATTGGCAATGCAACTCCTTGGTCCTGTGCTTGGTTGAGGACTTAAAATATGATGAGCTGCTGCTGTTAGTTGAAACTATTTTCTCTATCCTGTAAGTGATGATTTCAGATGCAAAGCCATAGAACCAAGGTGGTGAAGCTGATCAGTAAAATCTGGGAACTGACCGGGTGAGAATTCCGAGTAGTTCAGGAATTGCTGAAGCAGCAAAAACATGATCTGGAAAACAGCTTTACACAGTTAGGTGTTTAAAACACAGATTGCAAACCCTGTCCTCTTCCCTTCAGGTGAGTGACCTCAGCTCTTGCATGCACTTTTCCTGGACCTGTGAAATTGTGCAAGCGTGGTTGGGGGCATTACAGCTTGAAGAAGTTAGGAAGTGTCTCTACTCACAGGTTGACCGAAACATAGGGTGTTTTCCAAGGGATTGAGAAAGATAAATTTAAACTCCCTTTCAGAAAAGAATCCTAGCAAAAACTGGCTGCACAAAGCCCAAATGGGTTGATACACAGTGCATTGTCAAATTGATTCTTCTGCAGTGAGGTAGGCAAAGAACGGCCAGCTCAGTTCTCACGGCTCTGACTGGGACTTGTGGGCAGTAGCTCAGCCTTGCCAGGATGCAGCCTGCTCAGAAGCAAAGTTCTGTCTAAAACCTTAAAACTGAAAGCTGTGGAGTTTGCTTTACCTTCATGCATAGATACCAGCAATGTGAAGCTTTTCAGAGCTGTGTTTTTTGTCTTGCACTGAAATTCTGTTTGAATTTCTGCACCAAATTTTGCTTCAATTTGATGCCATTGGTTTTTGATCTGGATTTGACAAAAGCATCTTCTGGATGTACTGGTAAAAGGATCAAAGACGGGAGACCTGTTCAGAAAGGGTTACTTGAAATTGAATCTGGGGCCCAGTATGCTTTTAAAAATTATAAAATGAAATTATAGCCTTGTGAACTTATAGGAGCTCTAATGTATAATGGATAACTAAGTATGTGGTGGAGAGAAAGCACTCGGGGAAAACAGTATTTGATGCAGGAACTTGAATTATAACCAATCTGAAACAGTATTTTTATTGAATCAAACCTGTAATGCAGTCCAGCTGAAAAAATAGGCTACCAATGAAAATTAATATTTTTTTTTATGTCCTTAATTTACTTTCATAAAATGAATCAAAGTAGGAAAAATAAATGGGATTGAAACAAGAAAGTGGACATAGAGTGATGGCCTTGTATTAGTCATTCTGAAAGAAGGAAGCTAGAGAATGTTAGTCCCCAGAGGAGGAGGAGGAAGGGTCTAAGGTGGAAGCTCAGCAAGTGTGCAGGCTGTGTATGTATCTTGACGCTATGGGAACCCACACTGCAGCCAGTGTAGCAGAAGTGTTGAAAGTAGTAAAGAGGTAAAACATAGAGGAAATGAAGTAGAGCTGTTTTTTTGAGAGGAAGAGTTATCTCAGATAACTCCTTTCAGTTATATCAGATACATATAACTCTTCTCAGTTATATCAGATGCTGAGGAGGTATGAGGGAGAGGGCTGTGCCAGTCGGGGTGTGCCAGCTGGCTGGGCAGAGGTTCTCCTTGCCATTTCCTGCTGATTGCAGAGATGTAGCGAAGCAAATGTCTCCTAGGAGATGAGGAGTAGCATGGTCTGCAAAAAGCCTCTGCTTAATTCTTACTGGAGGGAAAAGTACTCTCAAGAAAAAAAGAATAACTCCCTTTTCAGACTTGAAGGCATGCCCAGTGAGTATGGCTCTCAGCTGGTTTCTCAGGGTACATAAAGAGCCCTGCTGAGATGATAAGAAAAAGGGGTCATAGTCCATAGTGTTCTTGGAAACTGTCTTTTCCTGTTAAAAGCCTAGATATAGATAAATAACAGGTGATGTTCAGTAAAACCCAATGAGTCCTTGCAGAGTAATAAACCAATTTTACAAAAAAGAGCAGGGCAGAGAAAGGTGATGCTAAGGACAAAAGGAAGTAACGCTGAATTGGAGGTAATTGTCATATTCCATTAAGTTTCCTGCATTGCCCTAGGTTGGTCACTTCCTCCTTTTGTTTGTTTCATAGAGATCTTGGAGTTAAAGGACAAGTCTTACCTAGTACTGGAAAAGGATGCCTCCGGTGACACGACTGAGCTGGCTTATAAAGAGGTTAATTATATTCATTGGTGTGCATGAAGCAACGCAGAAGCCACCTTCTGTGGTCCACAACTTTCCTAGGTGCAATCCCTGTGAAGTGCCTCCATGTCCACTTCACATATTTGCAATCAAAGTTCTTCAAATATTACTTGGCCCACAGGCAGTTACTGGATTCAAAGAGCAGGGATTCTGTTTTGAGCACTTATTCTGACAGTGGAGAATTTCTGTATGACTCAACCTTTGCTGTCAGCTCTGGCCTGTTACCCTTAATCCCTGGAGTTAGTGTTTATTCTTCAATCCATTTTATAAGTAAAGCACCTGAGACATACCAAACACTGTGCTAGAGCTGAAGATGAAATACGGGTGGTTTGTATGATAGATTTGTCATGGCTATTGCCATACTACTTTCATAGCAAATGTACCAGATCTGTGTGCTTGAGTAGGTGCTTTGTACCCGTCATAACATAATTCCACCTCTTATTCTCTGCTGCATGAAGCCGCACTCTGCAAAGAGTTTTATTCTGCAGATTCATACAGAAATGATCTTAAATAGCAGGGTTGTGCTCTCTGTGCATTGGTAAAAAAGGATTTAGTTTATTCCACAGCTGACATGACAAATACCAAGCCAGGAGCTGTTGTTCCTTTCGGAAGTAAATGACAACGACCATGAAGGCACTTCTGAAGAAGGTAGAAGCCTCAGTTTAAAGAGACTTGGAAACTACAATCGTGAGTCGTGCCAGTGAAACATCACGATGGTTTGTGCTTGCCAGTTATATTTGGTCTATGGTACACTTTGGCATCTGTGTATGCAACTCTACTAATTTTTACTAATTGTGTTCTTATTTCTGCTTTCCAGTTGGGGAAACTGCAGTTTATTGATGAAAATAAGTCTGTGGATTATTTTTTTTTAGCTGAGAGTTCTTCAGTTGCGGTAAAGGTCCCGAAAAGCTGCATCATGTCAATCAGTCTTAGCTTCCCTGTTGCTTAAATAATAAGGCCTGCTTCATATATCAGGTATTCACAGACAAAAAACCACAAAACCCAGACGGTGATATCTGTGCAGACCAAGCCTTGACGTTAGGGAGGGAAAACTTGTACCAGGCTTAGGTTAAAAACATATGACAGAAGATAGTGAAGAGCCAGGCATTTGTCCTGGCAATTCTATTCCCAATAGCCTTTTCCAGCGTGCTGTATTCTGTCTTGGGGTTCTTTTCAGGGGCCTTTCTTTTACAGTAATTTTTACAGTAATGGCAGAAATGTTGACATTTCTTCCAGTAGCAGTGTTTTCACTGAAGAAAATAAAAGCTCCACTGACGAAGGTGGAAATCAACGCTGGAAGACAATAGCATTCAGACTTCTGCCAAGAACTACTCGCTAGTACTAAAAGCCTGACCTTATCTAGGACCGTAATACCTTCCTTCCTGGAGCTTTGCAGCACGTTCCAGGAACTCTGGAACTTGCGTTGAACAACGTGCTGCTGCCGTTCAGCCTGACATCAGTACTGGTGCCACCGGGTGCCAAGAAATTTCACTCAGTGCTGAACTTCTTGCCTGCTACTTGCACTTCTAGATAAAAGGTGTTCATTACTCAAGGGAGCACAAGGGCATGTGCATGTACTGGTTTTGTCCACTAAAACATCTTTAATGGTTCTTCTGCCATCTACCTTTTGTTTTATACTCTAGATTTATCTTTTAAATTGTTGCATTGTTGCTTTCAGCAGTGATGATTACGGTGCTCTGCATGGAAACTGGCCTGGAAATTATACACGTGGAGAAATAGAAGAAGCTGGATTTGAAGCAGTGAAATCCATAAAAAAATAGAAGTTAAGCAGGATAAAAACCCATTGAGCATGCACAAAGTTAGGTTTTACAGCAGTGCTCATTAAAGCGAAGTTCTCTTTAGCACAGATACCATTATTGTGCATGTCACTCATATGATGAGAAATTCTGAAAAAACATTCTCTACTCAAAAATATTCTAAGACTCTAGAATTTCATATGGAAGCTTCCTATCCTAAAATAGTATTTTTCAATTATGGTTCTTGCTTTGGATTTGTGCTGAAGTCTTTGGGAATTCTTAGTTATATGATTTCAGACTTCAACTCTGCTTATGATGCAGATGGAAACCTGTGTGCAGATGAACACTGTGATGTTTCTGAAAACTGGCCAGAGTTGCTGGTGGCGTGTGGCAAGGATCTGCAGTATTTGCACTGATGGAACATGCAGGCGATGTAGTGTCCTCGGATACAGGGAACAGAATGTCAAAGTTGTATGCAAAAGCAACGTGAACGCAAAAGACCAGGAAAAAACACACGGTGATACAAACCTTAGCTATTTACAACCTATTCAAACTCAGTTTATAGCATTTCCAATGAACAAAAACAATTCTTGCCAACTACCGTGTAAAAACCACTTCATCTCTACCATTTCATGTACACAGACTGGATTTACAGGAGTTTTGCAGTGAGTTGCAGTGCTGAACAGAAGCCAAGGCAGGAAGTGATAATGACTGAGGAGCTGATGCTGATTGAAAATGTGTGATGCTGAGGAGGAAATATCACACAATAGAACCTCAGTTAGATTGGAAATAGATTTCAAAACCAGGGCACATTAAGATGTAAACAGTCAATAGGACTGGGGCCCGCCTGTCTCTGAACAATTAGGGCATTAGCAGCAGGAGCGTGCAGGATGATTTCCATGATTAAACTGCAAGTGCAGAATGCGTGAAAGTGTGCACTCACCAACACCAAACGGAAACGGCCTTCTTGCTTTCTGCCGTGTTTCTTGTGCTGCTTGTCCCAACTCATCCTGGATACACGAGTCAGGCGTAAGTGCAGCTTATGTCTAGGAAGTGCAAATGCTCAAGGTCTTTGTAAAGGCAGGGTTAAGATTCTTTTGTGTAACTATAATGAGGTAGGATTGCTCTCTGGCATTGCACTTCTGACTTTCAAGGCTGCCACCCTGAAAAGTCGTCAGCTCACATTCAATTAAAATTGTCAGGATGCGAGTTGAAGCCGTGTCTGATGAGAAATGGAACAGAATTCAAATATTTGGTAGAGTTAGCTATTGTTATAATTTAAGTGATTGTTATATAGGTGAAGGGGATGGCTCCCTATTTTATCCAGAGACTAGTTTAACATCTTGCATAGTTTATAACATCCACCAAGTAGTTTTGAACTTTATGCTCCAGCCAGTGCAGAAGGTTGGCTTATGGACAGACAGATTTCAATCTGGGAGTCATACTGTTTTATTTGTGGATAAGACATGTATGATGCTTTACAACCACATTGTGTATGCCAGCTGTTTGGGGTTTGGTTCTAATTATGCTTTATTGCTTTCAACAGCAAAGTGCAGATGCCAGCAGAACTGCCCTTTGCTGAAGGGGAATTGCCAGGCTGCCCTACTGCTCATGCCACACTCCAACACAGAGATGTACCCAGAGCAAAGCCCTTCATCATCGTGGGCCTGTAGCAGCTGAGCATTATTTATGAAAGCACTGAAGTTTCCCTGTGCTCTGCCATGGGCCACCTCAGCCTTTGGAACTTAATGAAGCAAGAAACTTCTAAGATGACAAAGGTTCTACTATAGCACCAAGAAAGGCTTAATCAGTGAAGATAATCTAGACATAACGAAGTAGAGATAAGTTGCAAAAGCCAGTGATGCCTGGGTAACTGCTCTCCCTCTGTCCACTGAATGACTCTCATCATTGTAGAGGACTATCAGATGGGCATGGCATGATTTCCCCCTTTGCAAACCCATGCTGACTCCTACCCATCACCCACTACCTTCTGCTGCCCAGACCACAAGAAGGATTGCTCTGAAATATAGGAAGAGTCTGGGAACTGGTTATTAGCAATACCTCAACTCTAGTCCCGGATCTTAACAGAATTGCGCTTCAAGCCTCCCCAGATGAAAAAGGCACAGACACATCCTGGCCTCCAGGATGAGCTGAAGATGTAGCCGTGAACAGAGCTGAAGTGAGCAGAGGAGAGCTCTGGAGAGTTATATGGGCAGGGAACAGGCTGGAAAGCAAAGTCATGGAGGGGAACAATAAAACAAAGACATGTACTAGATTACAAAGTTTATTAAATATCAATGGAATATCTGGAATTAAATACAGTGTATTAACTTCACAAAAATGTACTCATATAAAAAAGAATAGTGTCACAGCAGCATTCATTGCTTTCTTCACCATCTGTTAACTCAAGTCCTTGAATTAGTGGGTAAAATCTCCAAATTTTTCCAGTCGTAATTCATTCCAGTACAACCATCCTTACTTTTCCAGAATTGGGACTTTCTCCATAATCTTCTGATTGCTAGTGACTTTTGCAGACAGGAAATGACAACTGCAGATTTTCAGTAACAGCAGATACCTCCCCGAAATAAGAAAAACTGCTTGTTTTGTTGACACAAATGTCCCACAACACTGGCTAACATCTGGGCTACAGCCACCATATCATCAGCTGATAGCAGCAACAAAAACATTGGCTGTCCTATCACACAAGTACTGAGGAGACTGAAAGTTGATATATTAACATTCCTTCTTTCCCCCCCATATGAAGCGTTTCAGGTGTTGATGTAGGAACTGTGAAGGTATAAAGCTGCAGCAATTTTTAATACGAAAATCAACATGGGTACCATGAGGGCACAAAATGAAACACAGAAGGTTCCGTCTGAACATCAGGAAACGCTTCTTTACTGTAAGGATGACCGAGCACTGGCACAGGTTGCCCAGGGAGGCTGTGGAGTCTCCATCCTTGGAGATACTCAAAAGCCAACATGGTCCTGGGCAACCGGCTCTAGGTGGTCCTCCTTGAGGGTGGGGGTTCAACCAGATGACCTCCAGAGGTCCCTTCCAAACTCACCTATTCTGTGGTTCTGTGATACAAAACAAACACACCAAAAAGACCACATAACAATTTTCTTGGCACTACTATACACTCACAGTAATTTTAAACCTAAGGCGCATAAAGTGACAGCAATGTAAAGTGCCCTATTCTCCAGCTTGAACACTGGTAAAACTTTATCAGCAGAAATATTCACTGCATGAGGACTGAAGCAGTGGACTCAAAGCACATAAAATAATGTCCTAAGCATTCAAATAACACTGGAAACATGAAAAACACATGGAGTGAAAGAATTAAACAGAACAAAGGGAACGCTTTTGTTAAAGCACAGAACAAGAGGGGAGCAAAATAATGCATCTACCTTAATAAGAAACGTTTTGACAGTTCTGTCAAGCTGAAGAATCAAGATTAGTCAATCTGCTACTCAGAAAAAATAGATATGGTTCTTATGTGAGTGCAAAATAAAACAACTATGCATCAATAAACAGATAAGTGCAATGTGCTTGACATCCATTTAATTGAGTTAGAATTTATATTCAGACTGCAATAAACATATTTTCACATCTGAACTGTGGGATGGGAAACCACAGATGCACTATGTAAACAAAATGATTTCCGGACCTTTCCCTAGTATCTTGTTCAAATCAAATAATTTTTGGTTAAAACATCACGGTACTCCTGTATTGCCCTGCAAAGGGGATCTTGGTCAACATGGAAATTTTTTGAAGATCCATCAGTAGATACCATGGGAGAAGCGCCAGCAGATCCAGTTTCAAGTTCAGCAGTGGCTAGGGAGAAGAGAGACAAGATTCCCGGTGTTACTTTTACAGTAGACAGGGCTAAATAAGTCACTGTAAAAACATTGTGGGTAACTGGAGAGACTGCAATCTGGAACGAGATGTAAAATATTTCAAGGGAACATAACAATGGAAGGGCTAGACACAAAGGAAGAAACACATTTTTTCCACGTTTCCTTATCAGTCAACAGTATTTATAAAGCTCGTGAAAGAAATTCCGGAGGCTACACACTGAACATCTTCAGGGAATCCACAAATGACTCCTGCTTATACCAGTGCTAAATTTAGCCCCCTGCAGACCTCTTCAGCCTCAAGTGTCTGTTTTCCTTAAACGTTCAAACCAGTGATTTACTGGAACACTACTCCTAAAAACCAGCATCTGCATTCGCTGTGACAAACTTTAAAAGGATCTGTCTGTGAAAACGCAAACACCTTTGCAGTCAGGCCAGGACAACTTTCCGAGCCTGGCACATTCTCTGAGGGGCATCTTTGTAACTTGTCCTGGCAAAACCCTCTTTCCTCCATGAGAACACATACTCAATGAAAGCAAACCCACCTTTGCCATCTTTCTGCAGTCACCTCTTTCTCGACAATGGCCCCAAACCAAACATACTCTGTGACTCCTAGCAGAAGTGCAGTTATGTTCAGAATGCACACGAGTGCAACGCAATGGCTTTGTGTCCATTCAGACACATGGAAAGAGCTACGAAACTGCAGGTGAACACTCTCTGTATGATTAAAAGCATACAGAAACAGAAGGAAATGCACTCAGGGGCTACCTGCTTTGAAAAAGCACCAGTCACTGCAAAGCGGTGACTCTGGAGGAACAATTACCATGAAATAGATGGAATTCCACTTTGGACACCTGGCATCATGTTATACAGCACATTTTATGCTATGTTTTACAAGCATTCAACTCACGTTTCCCTAAACACTACTGAATAATCTTTTCCTAAAGAAAGGATACCTTTTGTCACTGATTATATTCTTCTTGCTCATTCAAAAAGACTGTAACATATAAATTACAAATACAGGCAACAAATAAGAGACATAGCAAAAATCAAGAACTAACAGCAGAAAATGCGTATAGTATGGTTTAGTGCTGAATGCAATCAATGTACATGGAAGGAGAAGTGATGGCTGAAGTCCTTAAAAATCTTATCTCAGGGCTTCTTTTATGGTTTTATATTCATGCTTGAGGATTAATTCTAGTGAAAGGGGACTTCAGCTTAAGCCAAATGCATCTGTGTTGGGGGGAAATGGGTTAGTTTTCTTTGCGCTTGCTTTTTTTCAGGCAACTGCTTAACATTCTACACAATATTTCGGTAAGGAAGAATTCTTCACATTCAAGTGTAAACTGGAAAGCTAGCATAGAACCCCCTGTGCTTAGCACAGGAACTTGACAGCTTTCAAACCGTTATATTCAAGAGTTAAGAACAGTAATCCTTTTCCATAAAGACATTCCTAATGTAATGACACATTACCCTGTTCAAGTTCTTTAGTGATTTTTTCATCCAGTTCCCGCCGTACCTAGAATTATACAGAAAATATACAGTTAATATTTTAACAGTTACGTTTTTGTAATATTAACCTTCTAAGACATTCTTAAACCCCACACATAACATGTCATAAAAACTAAAAATATCAACCCGAAGAGAGACATTTTGGTTTGGGGCTTGATTTTTAATGAAGAGAACTTGTTGGTCAGCCAGGCTGCAGCACTCTCATTGCTGAGCAATGTTAAGTGTAGCACAAAACAATCTGTAACTCACCAGCTGATTTATAACTGGGCATTTAAAAAACATACAGGAAGAAAGCACAGTGGAGTTATTACAGTGAAGGTATGGCTAAATTTTATCATCAAATACCATTTAGCTGACCCTCTGCTCATGTGAGATAAGCACAGATGCCATCCATAGGGACAAATTCAGTTGAGGCCGACTTCTGCAACTTCATAAGAGAAAAGGTGCAAGAGCAGCTGCTGCAAGATTGACATATACCATAATATAGAAAACAGCATGCGCCAATATTCTTTTCTCCAACTTAAGATGGGAAAATTGAAAGAGCACCTACAGATCATGCCAAGATTTTTCTTTATTGTTACTGCAAATACCATGACACATATATATAAAAATATAAAAACACACACTTTTTTTCCTGTGAACTTTGTAATAAGAACAGATGGCATCAGCTACAGCTTTGACACAGCAAGTGCTGTGGGTTTTATTATGTAACCAAAACCAGCTTGGATCACCAGAAAGGAGCATTTACCCCTTTCTCCCCTAGAAGATGGTTATTGCTACCAATTAAGTTATTCTCACTTATGATTCTGACTTCAAAGTCATCATAAGAAATCAGATCTTTTGAAGAGTCGTAGCCCAAGCGCTATATGCTGTTGTTTACATTTGATGATACTTGTGACTCCTACATTTTTTCCATCAAGCCTGTGACACACAGAAGTGATTTCCAAAACAGACACCATACAGCTTCCAGGCCAGCCACAAAGATGCAGAAGGGCTTGGACCATGCGGAGAGGCTGACAGAACTGCAACTGTTTCTTTACTAAGAAAGCTCAGGGGGACCTTATCTATGTGTATTAATACCCACTTTGTGGAGTAAAGAAGAGAGAGCCAGACTCTTCTCAGTGGTGCCAAGTAAAAGAACAAGAGGAATAGGCACAAATTGAAATAGAGGAAAATTAATTTTAACAGAAGGCTTTTTTTTTTTAACTTTTTTTTTTAAAAATTTAAGTGTAGTCAAACACTGAAACAAGTGGCCCAGAAAATGCTGTGGAGTGTCCATCCTTGGAGATGTACAAAACTTGGCTGGACATAACCCTGAGCAACCTGCTATGGCTGACCCTGATTTGAGCAGGGGTGGGGTTGGACTAGATGATCTTCAGAGGCCCCTTGCACCTTCGCCAATTCTGTGGTTCTCTGATATTATTACGGAATCAATGGGGGAGTAAGTATTTATTTTATGAAATGAACAGGCTCACCTAGCAACACACCAGCAACAACAAAAAAAAAGAACTGAAACACTGCACAACGCACTCAACAGGCCATAGAGAGCAAGAGCCTCAAGAAGGGAAGCCCTCTGCATGCCCTCGCAAGAGGAGCAGTAACAGGCAGTAGCTCCAAGGGCCAAAGAAGCAGGACCATAAAGCAGCAAAGTGGAGGGAAGGGCCCTCTCTCCAGGACTACAGGGATAGCTGTGACCAAATTCACCAGCTCCTCCGGGAGAACCACTACTCAGTGGTATTTTTTTGGAATAGTCTATGCCTTCACAGCTAGAAGAGGGGAGCACGGAGTTGAAAGAACAACAGAAAAGCACGCCCCAAATCCCCAAACCTCTAATTGTTTTCAAGCAGGTACAAGCAGCATCAAAGTCTTGGGGACAATAGACCCCCTAACACATGAAATGAGACATAAGTAACAGAAAAAAACCAGGAATACTAATGCCTAGACCAAAAGATGACCCAAAACCAGGACCAATTCTAAACATTAGTAATTGAGGTGTTAGAAGAAACCACTTTCCCTGGTTTCTGGAGCTTTCACAACGACCAGAAGGTCCACAAGACCCTCTGAAACGTGTGGATGAATCAAGAGAAGAAAAAGATCTTGTTTTCCTCTTATATATTCCATGAACATCTTTGTGATTCTCATCCATGCCTAAGGAAAGGGAAAAAGGTGGAAGTAAAGACAACACACTGATTTCTGAAAAGGGAATGAAGAGCCAGGCAAAACACACCTTTGAGGACTATAACTTGCCTCCCACTGTTCTCTTTCTCTCCAGCCCCCCTGGAAAAGGCATCACAGCTGACTATCCCAAACCTCCTGGGCTTCTCATCTCATTGTGCACCTCTTCAGGCAGTAACATATTGGGTTCCCTGGCGGCAGTTTTCTTCTCAATAATTCTTTTTCAGAAAGCGGTGCTGACTTACTGCTTACCCACACGGGTTGCTTGAGCACAGAGTAATCTGGATCCTGTAAGACTCCATGAGAGGATACTTAGAGTCTAGGAACTCAACTTCAGAACAGCACTGGTTCCCCAGACACAGCCACTCTTACTACCAAGATGTTTTTTTATCAGAAATGGCAAGAAGGGTAAACCAACCTACTTCCACAGTTTAAAGAAGTTCCATTATACAGATTAAATCTATACACTGTCATCTTACAGGTGGTTAACTACCACAGAACTCATAACATCACAAATACATAAAGCATGACAGTACTCAGCAGCAGTCATTCTTTCACTTGGACAAACTAACAAGTTCAAAATATTTGCAGTATTAGGAAAATGTGAATGCATCAGTAAGTTTTAATCAAAACCTAAAAGCACGAATAGACAAAACATTTCCAGTATAAAATATCACCCAACATTAAACAATACTGGCTACAAACCTTGTCATGTATCTGGCTGCAAAGAGAGAAGAACAGATTTTTGATTAAGGAGCCGAAGAAGACAGAAAAACGGCCTTAAGTTCAAAGGTCTTCAGTGAGAAATAAGAACATGGTCTATATGTAAATGAAGCAAGTAAAAAAGCTAACAATAAAAGACTGCTACAATACAAGAGTGCTGATGGAAAACAAAAGTAGAAAAGGAACAGAAATTGAGAGATACAGTAGGAAGCAGACATTCCCTTTCTCGCATTATGTAGGAAAACCGGTTTCATAAACCACTAACTCACACTGGTTGCAGTTAGCAGATTTCACTATTATTTTCTGTGTCAAGACACACACGTTCATTTTCACTAGCCTTTGGCACAGCTGTTAGGATTTAAGCTTGATATTTGTTAAACCTAACAACAGGACATCAGTCCCAAAATCTCCCTGCAGCTGATATTCCTTCCCTTAGTCTATGGACTAGGTCAGCAGTTCCCAAATTATCATACAGAGACCACTAGCAGTATCTCATATTTTTGTTTCACCTGCTTGACTCAACTTAGTTCTGGATGGTTACATGCCAATTCATGAGCAATTCTGGAGTCAGTAGACTAGATCATAAAAATTCAAAAAGACCTTGTCAAAGATTTCTTTACTCCTGTAAAGGTCAGGCAATACTACACACATACATCCTTTTTATGACAAAAGTCCTACCATATTTCAGCCAACATCCTTCTAGAACATAATGAACTGGTAGTTGCTACAGTCACAGTTTGCAATTACATGCACTATTGCTAATTTATTCCTCGTTACTGGAGCTCTAATAAAAACAAAAACAATCAAAAAACCCCAAAGACATTTGCATGTGATTGGGATTTTACTGGTTAATGAGCTTGTCTCAATATGAACTTTTTTATATTTTTCAAGATACTTTTGTACTTCCATTTCAAGGTTATTAATTTCTGTGGCATATATTTGATAAGGAGAAAGGAGTTATACTGTAATAGAACTTATCTATTTATTTATTGATTTTAAATAAAATGCTCATTTTTTGCTGAGCTTGCAGCATGACCATCTTCAAAATGTAAGGCTACATGCATCATCACTGACATCCACTTCTCATGTTAAGTAGTGCTAGTGCTTTAGGAAAACTGTGAAATCTTTCAAGCCCTTAAAACTCCAAATTGTTTAGTTATGTGTAAAAGAAGCAACTGTGTCCACTTGCCAGAGGAGCACTTCTCCCTCTTGTTTGCAGTCAGCACCATTTACCAATGTTTTTTTCCAACAGTTGCATCGACAAAGAATACCACCATTTTGAATAATAGCAATGTGAAGTATGTTCACCTTCTTGCCCCTGAAGCTATTTAAAAACTTTTGCACAAACCAAGTTTGCATAAACATCCTCCTCTTCAGAATGGCACATCCTCTACTTCAAATAGCATTTCTCACCTTGAGGAAACAACTTCAAGAACCACCAAATCTGCACACAGAGCTTTGACTAAAAAAAGAAGTGAAAGAAGACTACCTGAGGCACACTGCAATTTAAGCTCCTTAACTCCCTGTCATTATGAGCTTTAGTGGCAGGAGCGTTTGTAATCTCCAGCCAAGAAGGCAATGCTCAGCTTGAATTCAAAGGCAAGACAAATTCTGTAGAAGGGAACGAGGTTACTGGAAAAAAATCTGAGGCATAAATGAAGCAAACAGTGAAGTGAAGAAAAGGTTTAGTCAGCGAAACTCTTCCATCTTTAAATAACCTGGTGAACAGGCAGAGTACTACGCAGCACAAATGGAAAAGTACTTCAAAAAAAGACTAAAACTGTCATCTCTGAATTCCTTCCTTATACTTCAAGTTGTCTACTGAATGACACAGGACTCCTGCAGCAATGACAGCACAGACTGTGCATCTGGTAATTTTACATTTGGAAACTGATGGAGATTCACCACCCACTGCTGTATGCAGAGAGATACAAGCCGGTTTTCCCTTTTGTTACTTCCTGACTTAAAGCCTTATTTTCCAATTTAATCCTCCTTTTTAGATGCATATATCAGGAATCCTATACTTTCCATTTCTCAGAGATATGGTATGGCTTCAAACACTGTTAATGACATTCTGCACCCAGTTAGGGAAACTTAAGCCAGCAGTTCTAAGTGAAATACCCACTTAGATGTCCTCTAGAAACTACTGCACCTCTGAGAGCTCTGCTCCTTTTTTCTGAAGGACTCTGAAAGAGAAGACCAGGTCTTAAGACTTTCCTGAATACATTGAACACTGAGTGACTTGAGGCTACAGACAGTTCCATTACAATTAATCTCAGTTGTTCCCTAACTAGTGATTACAGGAAGAAATATCATGAAAGGATGTGCAGCTGGGTTTAGTAACAGGGAGGATAAATTCACCAGCAATTCTGAGTCCCAGAGACCAGCCTTCTGCTTTGGTTGAGAGAAAACAGGCATGCCGAGTTTTCCAGCTTTTTCTTAAGAGAACCTGGCAGAAATGGTAAGAAATGGAAAACTTCTCTGAGGATTTAGCAATAGTTTTACTCACCCTTATGCAGGGAAGAAAACTTTAGAATTTAGTACTATATTAGAATTAAAAGCTAATCCTGAGAAGGCAAACTGTGTATAGTAAGAGCCAATTACACTCAGCTCTTCTATTGACAACAAAGTAAAAATGTCTCTGTAGATTGCAAAGAAGATCAGAGAGAACTTCAGGGGAGTAAGTCCTACCAACAAAGCTGCACTAGGAAGGAGATGTTTAGGTATATAAGAAACCCCCCAAGCTAACAAACAGAAAACGCCACCTGGCATCAGTAATTGGAGACTGAGGAAATGTCATACATAATTGTTCAACATCCTTGAGGGTCTGCTCAAGGCTGATGGGGTTTTTTTTTGGTTCTTTCTTTTAAGCCTCCAAAGCAAACCCTCAAAAAACAGTATCAAAACCTAAAAGCATTCCCCAGCATGGCAACTCATCACAAAATGTGAGAGACACATGCTCTGAAAAGAAACTTTATGGTTACTCAGTGTCCTGACTTCGACAGTGAGAACAGTATCACCATTCTCAGACAATGCACACTTTTCGTGGAATCAGCTCAAATGTTTTTCACAAGTAGATTTGGGAACCATTTTTCACAAAACATTGAAACAGCCTATGTAACTATTTGAAATATATATCTGCATATATTAGCAACTGGATAAAAACAATGAGCAATGAAATAGCCTTGTAAAAGACTTGATTTCTGTAATATACTTAAGGGAAGCTAGTAAACCAGTAAAGGTATCTGTCTTGATAATGACAAAACTTTGAGATGCCCAGAGAGCTCCAGTTTCTTCTGGAAAATTAAAATGGAAAGGACTACCTGAAGAATGTTGCTGTAATTCAGTTCAGAAACACTGAGTACTCCCACTTTCTTTCCCTTCTCTGTCTTTTTTCCTGCTTCTTCTTCAAAAAAAGGCACAACTGCTAACCCTTTTCTTTTAAAGTAGGGTGGGTTTTTTTCTAGAAGTGGGATGGTTTCTTCCTTTGCCTTTTTCTTCTTTTAACATCTTGCTCCCATCTCTCTGTCTTGTCTTCTCCTCACTTGTTCCCCACTCCCTGCCTCTCTCTATCCCTTGTGTCCTGGGCTTCTCCTCGTTCCACTTTTGCAGTGGGGCCCTGAATTTTGCCTCCTTTCCACTGCTTGCATGCAGAATAGTCCTGCAGGTGGTCCAGTACTAATCACTTCATGAGTTCTTTCTGTAATGTATGCCCACCCCTCTCACCTGAAAAACACACTCATAGTTATACAGAAAAGTTTATCTCTAACTGACACTGCTACCCATTACCTACACTGCTTTGTCCATTTTTTTGCTTGTTTGTTTATTTTGTTTTTTAAACCAGGTGCAGTATGTAGACACATTGTTTAAATGGCTTCTTTCCAATATGGGTGGGACCACTGAAATGAGATGCACTCACGAGTGAACAAATGTTTTTCACATTTGTTCAACAACAGAATATGCGAGGGATAGAACACTGACTGAACAGGGAAGCTTGTCCACGCCTCAGTCCTATGCTAGGTGGGAAGCTGACTACAACTATTGACATCTGGTTTCCAAAGCTCATGATATAGTGTTCACCATTCTGTGAGAGATGTGCTGTCACAATGACTGCTAATTACAGGGCATACTTTGATCAGAGGTATTGCAGAGGTTGCAGCATTGCTGCAAAATTAGAAAACTGTGAAGACTTCCCAAGTAGTTAACTTTACCTTTTCATAATGCCTTTCACATAACAACACATAACAGGAACTACAAGAACAAATGCCTCCTTACACATAGCATACATCCCGCACAGAAATATAAAGCAAGAAGTTACATGATCCCGTTCATATCATCCTGGTTTTGAAGCATCCCTTTGTTGGTATTAATGTACTAAAACACGTTCCAGTGAAGAAACTGCTAGAATGAAGACCAGTGGAGAAGGAAAAGGTGTCTCAAAGATGCCTGCTGAGATTTTGCATCCATCATAAAGTTAGCTGTTTTAAATAGGTCATACATACTATACATTAAAATTTAATGAAGAGCTTCACTGGGAACTTCCTATGCCACAGTATTCTTCATCATAGTTTCTCTTGTAAAAGGGTGTAGTTACACAGTTCATTATTTAGATGTCAGTATTTTTTGGTCTTTGAGCACTCTTGGAAATTTGTACAACCCCCGATGAGCAAAAGTCTTCACCCCCACCACATACAGCTGTGTACTGTTTTGATGATTAGCAGTTGTTTTTGGCATATTAGACCGTATGGTTTGGAACTATAAATGGATTCTAACTTTAGGCTAAAAAGCATAACCTTGCTTATGGTTACTTTTTAGCAGTAGTTGAGAACAATATTTTAAAATGCTTACCTTGGCCACATAGGCTTCAACCTTGTTTCTTGACGATAAGGCATTCCCAGCTGGGCTTAGGAAGCTTCCTCCTAGACTTAGACTTCTGTTCAGTGCCAAATTGTTGCCAAGGTGTCCCAGTTCAGTTGAATACAGAACTGGACTTGCAGTCAGACCTCCAGTGACAATGCTGCTTGCGATTAGAGATTTGCTTCTATGACGCTCCTGAAGGAGCTTAGCGTTGGCTTCTGCTAGTTTCTCATTAGCTCTGAAACATTCAGAAGCACACAAGAATTATCTTTGGTCGTAACACTTTTGCAAAGTTACTCTCCAGGTCCTTGACTATTATTCAACTTCTGAAACTGGAAGGGATTAACAGCGTCCAAAACAAGAACATCATTTGATCCAAGGGTTTTTGGAGAACCTATTTCTAAGAAGTCACACTACATGCAAAAAGCAGCAGGAGTTACCAATGCTTAGGAATCTGTGAATGCCATATGTTTACATGGCTTTTTCTGAAAGGCATGTCACCTGCATAAACTCTGGGATACTTTCCCTTTCCCAAGAGAAGCTCAAAACTTAGACACAATGCTAAAATGGAAGCCAAAAAATTTATTTGTTTTTGCTTGGCAGAATCAAATTCTGTTCTCTGAAGGGCCTATCCTTATTCAAACAATATAGGAACAAGAACTTTATCTTTTCTGCCATACACAGAATAAGATGAGGAGTATTAGAGACTGGCAAAAAGGCTGCCTGTTAAAACACAATCAACTTAAAAAATACTCTATTAATATCATGATCAGTGGTGTTACTACTGGAATAGTAAAGACAAATGAAGAGAGTTCTAATGAAGGGGAAGGGTCTTAAGGTACTTTCCTCACAAATATGCCATCTTAGAAGAGGCATTTCAGGAAGAAAATGCATAAGGAAAAAGTAGTATCTTATTACCACTCAAAAAAAGCACGGACTTACCTTTCCAGTTTATTTGCTAGGCATCTTCTAATTTTTACTTCCTCCAGATATAGCTCTTTGTATCTTTCCACTTCTGCCTGTGTGGATTCTTTTTGAAAAATACTGTCTTGTTGGGTATTTTTTATCCTGTCCAATTCACATTCAAGATCTCTAATTCTGTGTTTTAGCTGGTTTCTCAGTGAAGCGTGATGACTGGCTCTTATTTGTTCTAATCTGTCCTGGGAGGCTGCCTGCGTCTGAAGCAGATAATGCACTTTCAACCATTGCAAAGAAAAAGAGAACTCTCCTCGCAAGTCAACTGCACATATCCAGTTTCAAGCACACAGCTTTACTCAGTAAGGCAACTGTGCCTCCTCACTGCCATCAACAATCAAGGCAGAATTCTTTTAATTCAGAAAGAACCCCCCATCTTAGCACTATTATTCATCAAATCTACTAATAAAAGAACACTGCTGCCTCTCTAGGACAGGACATAGAGAAAAGGATTCCTCACCTCCACCCTCGCCCACCCACCAACTTTGTTGACTTCTTTTCTGAGCACTTTTCCCTATACAATGACAAAGCAGGACCTGTATGTCTGGCCATGACAACTGTAAGTTGCCATATCCATTCACAGACGAACAGGAAGAACGAGACCAGGGGACACGATACCCCCTTTCCCCCAAGAACTGCAAAATGGAAATCTACCTCGGGCAAGCTTTTGCTTCAGGAACCTGCAGGCACATTATACACACATGCAAGCACTCTTGCCCAATCATATTCCCTTCAGGAAAGACAGAAGCACAGCACTAACACACAGAATCAGACACCAATAAAAAAAACAACCCCTAAAAAATGATGACCACAACAAAAGTACATAATAGATACTACAGAGATGTGAGAATTCACTTACTTGCAGAAATAGATTGACTTCTTGTAGTTTTTGTCTTATTTCTTGTCCAGCTCGTTCTTCCATCTCTTTTTTATATTGTTCTATTTGGCTGTGATCCACCATGTTAGTCTCCAAACGGTGCTTGAGGTTAGCCACCTCTTCTTTCAGCTGGCATTTGCTTTTCTCCAGTTTTTCATGGTTTCCACGCATGGTGGACAACTCTTCTCGCAAATCCTGATTTTGTGTTTCTAGCTGCATGCATTTTTTAGACTCTATCTCCAGCTGCTGGGAAAGTTCACCAACCTGTAGACAGAAAAAAAAAAAGGAACTCAGAGGGATATAAAATGAGTCAATTCTGTGAGAATTGGTAAAGACATTGGTCATTGAGACAGTATTTATCATCTGCTGAATCAGTATTAAAAACAAAGTGAAACTAGGCTCTTCTTTTAGAACAAGAACAGCTTTCGTGTAATTTCTGATAGGATTCATCAGGCTCCTATCCTTTCTCAGGTCTTCTGCTGCAGGTCACAGACCAAGAGGTACCAAGCTAGCAGCATTTCACCTATAGGGCTAAGTTGAAAAGCACTAGGGCTACTCTTCCATGAGATGCTCATACGCTCATGGGAAATCAAGCACACGCATATCTAGCCACCTTCTGGTTTAATCAGAAACATGTATCACGCTTTGGAAGAATTATTCCATGCTGTCAACACAGTCAAAGCTTCATTACAGAACTGACAAGACAAGAAACAGATACTCTGTTTTTTTCCATTACATTGAAAGATTTGTAAATAGTGGTTCAGAACACAGCTTTTACAGTAGTGGTGGCAGAAAACTTATTCTCTTTAGGTCAAAGCTGCAGTTTATTTTCAAAAGTTTCCAGGAAATATGACTTTAAACAGGTCCCTAAGATCAAGTACAGCTCTGTCCTCCTCTCCCCTCCCCCAGAAAAATACCTTTTCTATACCTACTAACATAAAACATGATGTCCTGTCTTTTATTAAAAAACAGTGTGGAGGTTAACTAGCATAGTAAACACTTGAGAGAGTCTCTAACAAACTAGAAACTTTAGACTTATTAAAAACCGCCTAATGTAATGCCCTTCCCTTTCATTCAAAATAACTCCTCTACCAGAAACCCAAAAATCCTACCAACTTTTGGACTAAAAATGAGCCACTGCAAAGGCAGTTGAGTCATTCTGCAGTACCTTTTTAATACAAACATAGCTCTGAAATATGGCTGCTTTGGCAATAAATTTGAATAATGGGCAGAGAAGTAGGCAAAAGGTTACATGCTACCAAACAGCCAGAGCAACCTCAAAAGCACTTCTGGGAACTCTACTTCTGAGTCCTCGAGACAAGGGAAAGGTGGGGACCTACTAGTGAGCAATAAGTTACAGAACTTTTTCTGCATCACTTCACTGCATTGTGCCCTGGGAAGCAACGACACTGTTTAGAAAAGCAAACCCTGATGTGCCTCCTGCTCAACTTCTGCCTGAGACAGGGCTCAGGGGCTGATCTTGGGCAAAGCCAACTTCATTAGTTGTTTCAGATATGCCAGTGTTACTCCTTTCTCTTCCACAGAAGGAATTAATCCGTCAGACCTAAAAGATGCTGCCATGGCCTCCAGCTGCAGCCAAGCCTGTGCCAGGCTCTCAGCCCTGACCCTCACCCATGTGACATCCTGGTTGTAGTGCAGACCTGCCCTACGGACTGTCCTGGTGATCTGCACTCTTGGCTGACCCTGCTTACTGTCCCCAGACCTATTCTGATCTTCTTGGTGATGGCTTGTGGGACTGTTCCCTGGCCTGTGAGGTCATGGACCCTGCCAGCCTTGCTGTGACTTTTGGCTTGCCCTTCCTCTACAGAACAGCCTGCCCTTGATGTGGCCTTGGAGATACTGCTTTGCACATAATGTTTTCATCTTTACCCATAACGATCACCATCACCAAAAAAAACCCAAACAAACCAGAGCTTACCTTTGTTCTTAATCTACCAACTTCATTGACCATTTCAGAATACCTGTTCTTCATTTCTCCCTGCAAATTAAGCTGGGAATCTCTCTCTCTCTCCTCACACACCCTTAGTTTCTTCATAGCTCTGCTCAGAAGCCTCTTCAACCTACACAACAAATTAGTCAAGAAAACAATGAAGCAAAGGAACAACCGGCCTTTTTCACATACTGTTACATAAATAGTGCAGACATGGCTTGGTTCACCTTCCACATGCTTGATACACCAGGAATTACTGAGGAAAAACAGCATTCCTGTGCCACAAATCACTTAGAGGGTCCAAATTTCACCTGAAAAGAGGAATAAATTACTTCCTTCCCAGGAGAACTGCAGGGCAACCTGCATCTGCAGTTCATTTGGCAGCTATTGAAAACTATAGGCTCATGCACAGAAGTGCTTTGCAAGAACTAATATCAGGCTTGAATTTGATCACAGTTACACACACCTACTTTTACGTTAAAGTTCAATAAAGCTTGACTTCTTCTGAGGGATACCTCTTCGCTATACTAAAAAGCCATACCTCTTACAGTCTTTCTGCAGTTCGATGTTTCTTTTCATTTCTTGGTCCAGACGCAGTTCGACCGGGCGTTTCAACTCTACCAGCTTCTTCACTTTTTTTCTTTCACTCTCACACTTTCAAAATAGAAAAGATACATGACACACACAGCACAGGAACAGTATCTACATGCAGTATGTGCATCTACTGTTCTCCATGAGAAGGTGCAGTATGTCTCTATCTGTTAGCCAAGTTTCACAGAATGCAAAAGGACAGAATTCCTGAGAACTTTTCATCACTTTAGGATTCACATCAAACAGGCCAATACCTAACAACAGAAACAAATGTCCCCATCGAAGCAAAAGCCAGCCTCTTCTATTGCTTTAATGCAAAAAGGTGGAAAGGATGCTGGAGAACACTTTTGGAGGTTCCTCAGCTCATAGAAGGGTTTATGTAGGTAGGCACATCATGGGAGAACATAGATTAATCTAAAGCTTTCATGTAGTCTTCAATGACCGTCAGGCAGGGGCTTGTGGAGGAATTTGATCTTTTGGAACTCTTCAATGTTTTATTCCCCTTTGCCATTACCTTAATCTCTTCTTTGTGGGTATTTAATTATTCACATGCTGCTCTTCCTCTCGGTGTTTTCTCAGCCAAACTAGAGGAGAGCTGGCAGCTGTTTTGACTTTGTACTTCCCTTTTTCCTCTACAGAAAAGGAGAAAAGGGAAAGACCGCCCCTTGGAAACTAGCAGCAATTTCTTGTTTCCCAAGCAGTAGTCCATTTGCCCAGAATTCCTTCAGTACATTCTTCTGCAAAGCTTTTAAGCTGCTGCTACCCTGAAAACATGCAACAGCTCCTCCATACATTGCACTGGAAACATGAAGCATTTTAATTCTGCCCAGAAACCAAGGGGTCAGAAGACAACCAGAAGGAATCCAAGAAAGACCTGGGGAACTGCAGTCTCACTCGATGTTCTCAACTGAGCAAACTACACTGGGAACTCTTCCCAACAGAACCACTCCAGAATATACACAAAGATACCCAGCTAGCTTTTATTTGCTTCCTGGATGATCCCCAAATCACAAGATACTGAGAGCCTGAAACGCAGGGATAACAGAAAAAGCCAAGTATATAAGAACTTGACAAAAAGGTGACCACGGTTCTCCTGGGTATTGGCTAAGCGTCTGGAGAATTTTCTGGGCTTACCTGTTCCAAGAGTTCAGACTTTTCCCTGTCAAGTTGAGCGACGCGCTCTTCTAGGTGGAATCTTGACTTTAAGTGCTCTTCCCACATGCTGTGCGAGTCCTTTGATATCAGACCCAGCACATTCTGATTTTGCATCTGTGAAAGCAACAGTGGCAAAAGAAAAAACTAAGGTGACTGAAAAGATAGCACTGCAAACAAAAGCTGTAGCGCACACACAAAATCACCCTACAGCTTTCTTCCAAAAGGTGTTCTGGAGTTCATAAGGACACATATTTCATAACATAATAATTCCTCCAATGCTCACCACAGAAAATACCCTACCATCACTGCTTCTGTAACAACTGTACATCTCCTGAGAGGAAGAAAATGTTTTCAAATTGGCAATGCTATTTATGCTTCTACCCAAAGGGACAAAGATTTGCCTAACAGAGGCATTTGAGCGGAACAGAACTTGCTGGTTCAGTTCAAGTATAATGAATGCAAATTGACTAGATTTTTTTTTCCCCTGAAAGAATGCCACTAAATCTAAGTTGTCTACTGATCTACAGGAAGTCATGAAAACCTTAGCACAAAGGCTTAGATAAAAAGTCCTTAAGGTGTACAGTGTTCTCAATTGTCTTTACAGAGTAGGTGAAACGCCGGGTCTTATAACAGAAGCCAACATGGTCTCAAGGGCAAGCTCTGACAAAGCTGCAAAGATAATATGGATCTCCCAAGTCTAGTTTCTTCTCTTATCTTTCAACTACAGATGTCTTCCCTGCCCACAACATCCACCTTATTCATCATCCGCTGTGGTTTAACTCCAGTAGGCAGCTAAGCATAACACAGCCATCTGCTCCCCCCTGGTGGGACGGGGAAGAGAATCCATCAGATGAATCATGCTGATGAGCGAAAGTATCTTGCTGACCATAACACAGCTACAAAACACAGCAGCAGGGGAATGAGGAAATTTACAGCCTTTTTCCTTGAGGGTGCCTTGCCCTAAAACCAGAAGGGTATTTGTCACCTGAACTGTGCCTACACAGCCCACCTGATCTGTGCCTACACAGCCCACCTGATCTTTTCATCAATTACCTAGACACAAAAAATTCAAAGAATAAACCAGTCATTCACAGAAGCCAGTCATATACCTGCTTATGGTGGTGGTCCTCTGCAGCTGCCTGTGTTGTTTGCAAGCTAGTTATCAAGTCTTCCAGGCGGTTATGAACCTACAGAAGCATTAAAAGAAGCAAGAAGACAAACTATGACTTTCCAGACTAAAGTTTACACCTCATTACAAAAAAAAATATATTGCATACTCCTCTTCAGCTCTTTAGTCCTATAGTATTTACACTCAGCACCAATGATCAAAATGGCCTTAGTTTGATGCCACTGGAAAACTGTTAGCAACCATCACCTCTGCTGTTTTCTTCAAGGCGAGAAAACAGCATATGAGATAGAAAGAATCTTCAATGAAACAGGCAGGAGTAGCTTTTCCCATGCATTGTACATTTGAAAATCATGCCCAGTTAATCAAAAGGGAAGGACCAGCATCATGACTGCCTTTCCTCTTCTCTTGTCAGTATATCACAAAGTTCAACTGTCACATGTAGTTATTTTCAAAATCTCTTCAGCGCTAGTTAACAACTATAGTTGTAACAAGAACCCTAGTTCACTGGTTGCAACACACAAATAATTTGCTTGATACAGGCCACAGATGAAAGCACCTTATCTGAGTTTAAATTAATCACTGCATAGAGGCAGTGAGAAATTTCATGACTTTCACTGAGTACTGCAGATGATATCACAGGAATTCCTCTTCACTGTTTCATGAAAACACACACACACCAAGTGGCCAAAGGAAAAGCAATTCTGCACAGCAAAAGCTCTGGGGAGTATACATTTTGTTCCAGTCTGCTGATGCCAGTCAGGCCTCCAGCATAAAGTGCTTGGCATCAGTATCCCCTGTGGAATATCCACAAGTTAACTCAATGAATAGCTTTAACGATACACATTGAAACAAGTGTCTGAAGCAGCATCTGATGTCACAACAGGTCTAAAGCAGACAACAGTTACAACTTTCAGAGCATTAGGTAGGACTTGCTATAGTAGCATGGCAAAAGTCTCAAAACCAGAAAGTTGGGGAATGGAGCAGGCTGCAGTCCAAGCAGCCTTTAGTCAGTAGAACGCAGGAACCAAGCTCCCCTAGGTTGTCCAGGAAAACCTCATCTAACAATTTGCTCACAGAATCCTGGTTTCAGCTGGGAAAGTTAATTTTCTTTCTAGTGATTGCCATGTGAAAGGAGTGTCAACAATACATTGATAGGCGATCCTTTGTTTTTCAAGGACTCCTTTCAGCTTTCTATAAAAGCAGAGAAGAAATGTAGATAGAACAACAGAATATTCCATACCACAGACGTCATGCTCAGTATACAAATGGGGTTGGCTGGGTGGTGGTCCATGACCATTGCTTGGGATGGTTACAATTCACTGGGTGGTGAGAGTGACTTGTGTCATTATTTTGTTTTTTCCTTTATTGTTCTATTAAACTGTCTTTATCTCAACTCACGAATTTTTGCATTTTTCCCCCTTCACCTACATTTTTTCCCCCCTTGTTCTCCATGTCCTCCTCAGGGGGCATGGAAAGTGGGCGGTGACTGAGTGGCTGCATGGTCCTAATTGCTGTCTGGGGTTAAACCATGACACACAGAAACAGCTAACTAGGCTGAGGAGCTCACAAAAATGGAAGTTTATGACCGGCTTACTGAGGCAGAGGCTTGCAGGTCTCTCTGAAGGGCTTCAATCCTATTGCTTTGCTGCTGGACTGTGGCTTCCAATCTGGCATTTTCAATTTCAAGGCTTAAAAAGAAATACAGGTTTTATTATGGAAATCTACTAGAGCAACAATTTTAAAAAAACAGTGTGAAATAATATAATCTGAAACAAAAGCATCCTTCAAAATCATGTATTAACTTGCTGTGATGCAACAAGGCTATCCTATTGTTTTAACACAATCCCAAAAGGCAAACCACACCTTGCTTCGCTATTCTCATACCGTTGCACATGTTCTTCCAGTTGTTTTACAGTAGTATTAGTCCCAGAAGATGCCAACAGGAGGTCCTGCAGTTTCTGGGAAGAAGCCATTACTTCTCTTTCCTTATTATCCAAGGCAGTCTTCAAGTCATGAACACAATGCTCAGACTGAAGATGCTGTTCTTCCGACTCCCGCAGCTGTAAAATCACAGTAAGAATCCACAGGAGTCAGGTAAGCTTTAATAGAGGGGTCAACTGCTGCTGAAGAATTCAGGTACTGCATATATCTGTGCATACCCTCTACTCAAAGAGCTGTAATAATTTCAAGTACATTCAAACTTTCATTTCTACTAGTAAATGAACATAAAACTGTCTTACTTCATGATCCTTTTTACTGGCCTCTCCCATCCTACATTGATTTCCTATAACACAGTTCCAAGTACGGACACTGCCCCCCCAATCTTTCAAGTGACTCGTAACACTCTTTGTATCCACTTGTTTGTTCCTCTGTTGAAAATGCGAATTTAAAAGTTCCGCCTTCTCCTCAAAGACATGGACACCAAGTTTTTATAAATCCGTGCAATTCATTCATGCATCATTAAATCTATCCCGTTGAAGTTTTTTCTAGGGTTTTAGGACAACATCTGCTCCTGCTTTCAACAGCTGCCCTCAGATTTATTCCTGTAATTACAGACATTATGTACCTTGGTTTTAACCTTTTCCAATTCCTTTTGTAAGCGCAGCTTGTCTTCCTCCAGATCACTGCGGTAGCGCGTAGTAACTTCAAGTGAGGCTTCTGACATTGACTGCTTTTTAAGAGCATCGGCAAGCTCCTGCTGCAGCTGTCTGACCATGCCCTAATGAAACAGTTAGATGAGCATGAAGAAAGTTGTAAGAACATGAAAGATGCCTTTACTTTAACTTACTTGATTATACAATTAGCCCTGTATTTGGATTGAACTCAAAAGGTATGAAATTTTGCCTGCCAGCAGCAGGCATCTACACAGACAACGGCCTCTTCATCTTTCTCAGCTGAGCAGCTCCAAACTATCAGCAGCTACTCATGAGGATTTCTGTTTCCTAATACATAAAAAAAGGCTAAAGTATTATTATTCTTCTTGGAACAATAGACAAGCACACACTGCAATCATATTTTTTTTCTAACGAAAACCAAACAAATCTGTTGTGATGTAAGAGCCATAGTTTGACTGCAGATATTACTCTGATGACCAAAGACAGGACCTTTGTATTAGATTTTTTCTTGTTCTATTCTTCCATTATACAAATTAAATGAATACACATCTGGAAGTTCTTTTGACACACACTTCAAGTATATGTTGAATCTCATCCTCTTGTAGTCTTCTTACTGAGTTCATTTTAGAATAACAACTGCCTTTACACTGACAGATTAGTTTTACAGAAATCTGGATAGTTTATATATATATATATAAATATATAATTTTCAAAAGGAACCTGTTATTTTGGTAGTAAGGATACAAAACAATTCACAGATTAAAATGATTGACAGCATTCCTGGATTTCTCCTCCTCTTGGCAAAGTAATTGACAAATGAAGAATAAGGTGGTTATCTGACACATGCAGACGTTTACCTCACTCAAAGATTCTGGATTTGTTATGAAGAAGGAAACATGAATTTAAATAACTGTTCAAATCATTAAGGGAGGGAAACCTTACACCTGAGTGTTTAAATACTGAATGTGATTAGTTCCTGTTTTCCAGAAAGTAAAGGAAAATTAAACAAAATGGGTAAGGCAACTTTTAAATCATTGCTCTACCTGGACTTGGTAGAATACTCTATCAATAGAGAAGATCCTACCTACTCTTTGGGAAAGTAATGGAAGATCGGCAAGGAGGATTGTAAATATGCTCAAGTGACTTGCACGTGGGGTATCGGAAAACATATATACTGCACTAATCATTGTTTAGTCTTGTGTGCTTGACAAGTAGAACTTCTGCACTCAGGTAACATAAGCCTGCAACAGACTCAGAGGCACCTTATCGAACATGCTCGAGATGCCTGCCCCACTGTTGGAGCAGATCAAAGCACAGCAGAAAACTATGCCTGCTTGAATCCCTGATATACAGGCGAGAACAGCAGGTTTGGACTCTCTCTCTAGCAAGGACAGAGCTCCGTGGTGCCTGCGTTCCTGCATGCCTCTGCCCAGGTCCTGCTTCAAAGATCCCCTGGTTCACAAGGTATCGAGATTAAATTTACTCTTTGCATTTCATCTGTGGTTTTGTGGTTGTTCCTGCATCCTGCCTGCGTCAACTCACACATACTCTTAGGAACTCATATAACAATGCATTCTCCTGTTACCTATAGCTTTTTCAACTATCTGCCTACTCCTCACTTGTACCCCTGCCTTTATTCTCTTCCACTCTTTTTCTTGACAAAAACCACATACAGGCAGAAACGGGAGCAACACTTGGTTCATGAATGTTTGAGCAACATAAAGTTAAGCTAGTGCTCTGCACAGGAGCGTGTTTCATATTCGTGTACTAGGTGAATTTGCAAAAAGACAGTTTAACTGATGTCCTAATGAGTCTTCTGTCCAGTTCGTCTGCCTCAGAGCCACAAAAAAAAAGAACACATTTAAATATGGCTACACATCATTAACTAGAGAAAAGAAAGCTTAGGTCAGTGTCCAAAATGAACTTCTCAAGGAACAGGAAGGCCCCCTAGAAGTCCCAAAATATAGACATAAATTACCACCTAGACACTACTAATGCTCTTCAATTTTGATAGCAACTTACGGAGAAGTGATTTTTTTTTTTTTTCTCTGTAGAAGCTTAATATAAGTCCATTCTTCCTCACTTCACTTGTTGGTATCTTCATTTCTCAACCCTCGCATATTGGATGGTTCTTCATTTTATCCCACTCTTATTTGTGTCATCAGTGCAATACATATATAAAAACCATCAAATACATAAAACCATTCTGCAGGGCAACAAAATGGACTAAGAAAAAGATGAAAAAAGTTCTAGAGAAGAATCACCTTTCTTGATCAAAGCTTAGACTTGGATACTTTTTTTCTGTTCAGTAACATCCCAATATAGCTAAAACCTTCCACAATTTCAAGAGAAACAGGAAAACCAGAACAAATCAGCATTGTGTGCTTCCATGCATATAACTTATACCTGATCCATCTCAGAAACATAAAATAATTTCAAAAACTGACAAACTTTACATTGTTCTAAGTGTATACTTTACCTCTCTTTCTACTTTGTCAGTCTCATATTTAAAGACTTGTTCTCTTAAATCAGTACACTTGGCATTTAATTCCTTGTTCCTCTCTTCCACTAGGTAAACTTGCTTTTCAGTATCAGCTCTGAGTTTGTTGAAAATATCATTAAACCGGTCCTGCACATCATTCACTACTTTTTCTTTGATGATCCCCTTGTTCTGCATATCTTCCAGTTGCTGACGGAGTAAAAGGTTTTCACTCTGGAGCTGGGCCAATCGCTCCTGCATGGATTCCTGCTTGATTATAAACTTGCTGACTTGATCCTTCTCAAGTTGTCGAGCATGATCGCATTCCTTCGCCTGACACTGGGCTTGACTTAATTCTTTCTGTGTCATTTCTAAAAGCAATGTTTTCTCTCTGAGTGTTTGTTTCGACTGGTGAAGCTCATTTTCTAGACTATTAGCTTTGCTTTCAGCTTTACTCAGCTGCTGAGACAAGCTCTTGTTGGTTTCTCGCACATCAGAGAGGTCATGACGGAGCTTGTCTTGCAAGCGAAGCCATTCATCACGTTCTCTCTGAAATGTTCGTTCGACATCACTTTTTGATGACTGATGACGTTCAAGTTCTTGAACAGTAGTGTTCAGGCGGGAACGAAATGATTCAATTTCTATTTCTAGTCTGTCTTTGCTTTCTTTTGTCTGCTCAAGTTTGGAAGTTAGCACTGCAGATTCTGTCTTTAGTAAGTTCAGCTGCCCATTGTACTGAATAACTGTTTGTGTTAAGGCTTCCTCATTCAGTTTAAGTTCCTTTTTGAGATCTTCATTTTTTTCTTTCAAGGTCTCATTTTCCTCTAAATATTTCCCTTCTTCCTCCTGGTGCCTAAGTCTTACTTGATCAAGTTCCAGTCTTAGCACAGCAATCTCATCTTGTAGTAACTGATTTTTGTACAACAGGTCCTTTTCTCTCTCAGTGTCGGATTCCTGCATGACAGGGAACATGAATAAATAGCCAGTTGGGAAATGAATCTACAAGAACACTTCAGCACTAAAATGCATTTCAACATTTCTAATATTGAAACATGACTTCAAAGATGAGAGTGAAATTTCAGGTAGAACATAAGCTACTCTATGAACCCATGCACATGTACAATGTATGCACACAATGGAAGTGTAACACACTCTTAAGACCTAAATGAACATCCCAAATATACAATGCTTTTTTGTTCTTAAACCAGCCACCAAATAATAAAATTATTTAATAATTTAATAAAATAAAATAAAATATATCTCAAGTATAAGTCTTTTAAAATGACAGTGCTTTCTTGTATGTGCGTGCCTTTAAGGTTAATTTTGCTGTGTTACAAATAGGGTAAAAACAAGGCTAAAAAGGGTATTTTCCTTCTCAAGTGTCTTCTTTACACATCCTTTTGTATGCAACTCAATCAAAATATGATGCAACTCAATCATCCCTGGAATGCAAGTCTTGTATATTTCCTGTTCATTATATATATAACTTTTTTCCACAAAAGTTTCCATATTTCCACAAAAACCCTATGTTTATTGGGCAGCACAGCCAAGAACAAATGATTCTTCCAGCACTGCACATTCTTAGTGAATTCAGTAAAATATTTTCAAGATATTTTTTTTTAATACAGTGTTTATGATTGCTTTTTCTCTTCCAGTTATTCCAACTCCTACAGAGAGTTTAATTCATTGCTGATGTTCCTTCATAAAATATTAGTATGTGGAGGTGAAAAAGAAAGGCATACTTGAAGTAAGTTTGATAAGGGAATAAGTAATTAAAAAACCAAGTACTGGGAACACCAAGAGTCAGCGTCAACCAACTTCCAGGTCAACCTTGACACAGGGAGCTAGGTGTTTCACTGCTATAAATCTTAAAAAGTGATGATAAAATGTCTATGAAATGAAAAATAACAGATAGCTTAAGAAAATGGTGTAAAAGTGTTTTCCATTAGGTTCCTACTTGCACATGCTATTCAGGTACATACAGGACTGATGTTGCTGTCCAGAACTTTTAAAGACTTAAGGGAAAACAGAAAAGGTATTTACACAGTTAAATTACATTGATAAACTGTAAATAATCCATCAAAAAGCAGAAAAGAGTTATATAAGATTTATTATGACTCTAGAACAAACATGGTGAAATTTAGTTAATTAGAAAAAAAATTTGCTTACCTCTGAGTTTTTTTCTATAGTTCTTCTTGTCTCTTCTTCTAGCTCCTTTTGTCTCCAGAGGTGGTTGTTCAAAATTCCTTCTTGCAGGGCTCTAGCACTCTTTTCCTGAGAAAGCTGTCTCTGTGTTTCATCACGCTCTTCCTCAACCTACAGTAATACAATTAAACTACTTGTATCTTCAGAAAAATCAGAGCTAGAAATATCTTCCCATTCTCCTTTGTATTCTTGCAAATATTTTTGCTTCCCCACAGTTATGATAATCCACCTATAAATAAGTTTAATTTTCTTCTGAAAAATTAAGAAATACAGAACGTTTTGTAATAATTTAGAAAAATAACTCAAGGTCAGGTTTTGCCAGAAATAAAAATGAAGCTTACATTTTGAAAAAGGAGAAAAGGAATCACCAACTTGCAAAGAAAGGGGAAAAAAGAAAAAAGAAAAAAGAACAGACCACTTGTGAACCAATTGTTCTCAGCTATCCTCAAAATTTCACAATAGTTATCCAATGCCTCTTCCATGAACAAAGTATGTCCTTCTTTAGGCATACTGGAATACAATGCCAATTAAAAGAAAAAGAAAATAAGATGACAAGTGTTTAGCTCATTATTTAATATACCTGTTTCAAGAGCTTTCTCAGTGCTATTAACTCCATTTCTAAATTCCTTGAGCGTAACTCAAGTTGCTGTTTCTCCTCCACCTCTTTACAATATTGATCTTCTTTCCCTCTGAGTTTTTCTCGTGTTTTCTCATACAGTGTTTCTACTCTGAGCCTCTTCTCCTCTTCTTGTTTCAAAGTAAATCTGAGAATTAACAGAATATGAGAGACTAAAGCACTGATATAAAAAGTAGACATTCCATATTGTGAACCTGCAGACAACATAAACCGTAAAAATGTTACATCTTTTTAGATTTCATATTTTTACTGTAATTTTTAACTTTTAAAAGAATTCTAACTTCCCTCCATTATCCACAGTATCAGTTGTACAAGATACAGAAATAAACTGAGTGATTTATAATTTATTTGTAAGTTTACATAGGTAAATGTATAGTAGTATCCACATTTCTATAATTTAAAAAAAAAAATCATCTTCATATTACAGACACTTCATTCAAAAAGAATTCTTTGTCTTATCAGATCAAAGCACCAGAAACATTACTATGTCTAATATACATTTCCATAATACGCTGAGCATTGCCTACATATTATGGATTCAGTGATTGCAGGTAATACTGATGAAGTAGCACACCCCTTATCTGTGACAGAACCAACAATTTTTTAGCAAGCCTTCTGTAAATCTGAAACAACTGCTGACCATAGGAAGAGCAAGCAGTTTCTATTTACTAAAGAATGAGGTCACTGTTCAA
>KZ505640.1:529452-612005 GCA_002844005.1 Limosa lapponica baueri | reverse complement strand
TAGGGACAAAGAGGAAAATGCAGAATCTGAGCTAGATTCAAGTAAGCTGGAACATATCTAATATTCCCATTAGAGGAAGTATCTAGAACAGGGATTCCTTTGAGGACAGACAGGAAAAAACTCCTGCTTAGGGTTACGTAAAAATATTTGTGCCTTCTTCAGACTTTTGAGATTGGTTTGGTAACATCTGCTCCCTTTTCCTGACAAAGAGCATCTGAACTTAATGAAAAGGAAAATATCAACTACATGGAGATCACTAAAATCACCCAGAGAAGGGAGAAAGCAAAGTAAACTGCAAGTTCGTACTTTACTTTTCTGGATGGCCATTTCCTACAAAAATAACTGTTTTTTCCAGTTTTGAACTCTGGTTTTGAAGATGAGTTTTGCCTTAGTACTGACAAAGAAACCCATGGGAATATTTTCTCTCTTTTCTCTCTTTTTTTTTCTTCTTCCTTTTTTTTTTTTAAAGCAGACAGTAAATTTTAACCTACACTATGAGCTTATTTTTTTCTTAAAAATTTTGTTTTTCTTAAATATTTGAGAAGCAGTGCACTACCTAGTATGGCTTTCAGCAGCTACTACACTATTAGGAAACCTAAAAAATACTTAAGAAGTACTACAATTAAGAATTAGAGATTATTTCCTTAGTTTACCCTTTCATCGGCATTTTAATCAATTTTGATCTCTCCTCAGATGGAAAATTCTTATTGTCTTTTTCTTCTATAATGCTTTCATTCCCCATTTTCAAACTGTCATTCGTCCTTAGAGTAGGCTTTTGTTTCATTTGCTGATCAGTAACATTGCCCGCTGCTTTATTTAATTTATCAAGATCTTCCTGTTCGGCCACCGCCTGTGTTTTGAAACATACTTGTTTGCTTTTTTCCTTCTCAACCTACAAAAAGAAAGTTAAGCTTTATATATTTATCAGTATTTCTAGAAGAGAGAAACACAATATCCAAGATTGAGTAATTCAGGGTTTACCTCTGAAATAATATATAGTGAAAAAAAATAAAATAATTCATATAGAGAAGCATATCCACAAAATTACACTATAAAGCATATTAAGTCATTGAAAGTACTTTGAATTCACTCATGATTAAAGATATAAAAAAACCATAGCCCTTAGAAAGAAAACAATAGTGTATCTTAAAACATGAACAACAAAAAAGTGAAAGCATTACTGATGGACAAAGAGTTAGAAGGACTGCACAATATTAGTTGTAAACACAGAAAAAAAAATCAAGTGAAAGTGTTTCAGGGGATGGAGGGGGGTGGGAGGAAAAAAAAAACAAAGATCCCAAACCAACAAGCAGAAATTTTTTCACAGCAAACAGGAATTTTAGTGGAGGGCAATGAAAACACACCATGCAGAAATCACAGCAAATGAATAGATCAGTCAAGACCCTGTTCAGAAGCTATTTTCATTCTTTGATTCAGAATCAGAACTGATGTAATTGTGTGCATTTCTTTTTATGGCAATGAAGTGATAACTACTTACACTGGAACTGAGTGCCACCTATTAAACTAGAACAATAATGCATTCTGTGTTTTCCAAAAATGGGGAAAAGGACAACTCTCCACTGCTCTCTTTATTCATAAATAATGTATTTCCATTAAAACAAAACCCGATTTGCACAAAGCATCTTCCCTTAATGATGAATAGCTAAAGTGAACAGGACCATTGATATGGAGAAAGACTAAAGAATAAGGAGTAGCAGGTGAACTTCTACCTCTTTTTGCAGCTGTACCTTCTCTTTCTCCAAAGCCAGGAATACTATTTGCAGCATTTCTACCTTACTCTTAAATCTTTCCATATCTTGTTTTAGTTCTTCATCAATATTCCTCTTCAGCATGCCACATGATTGCTGAGCATTTGCAAAAAGACTTTCAGTTTCTGTTTCTCCTAGTTTATTATTGTTGATAAGGCAGTCCCTGGGAACATCACCATTAAATCCAGAGTCTTTTCCAAATTTCCTTTCTGTTACAAGAAGTGCATTTTCATCACTTGTAGAAACAGGTCTTGTTTCAGGAAGAATATTAGAAATGTCATCCAAAATACTTGTTTTTAAGCCATGTCTCAGGGAGTATTCAGGACTTCCCTCTACATTTCTACTACTTGCATTTTCATTCTCTTCCATTTCCATAGTAGGCATTTTCTTTTTCTCTCCTTTTGCTAGAGGCACCTTTGTATTATCTGTATCGTTTGTGCTATTTTCTTCATCTGTATTCCAGGTATCTTCCATGTTTAAGTTATTTTGATCAGGAAGGACACTAAGACTCGGAATTACAATTTCCATTTTGGGTACTTTTCCACCTAGCATAGGTTTAATATCTCCAGATTCACCTTTACTTTCTAACTTATTACTTGACTCTGTCACATGAGATGAAACCACGCGAGTACTCTTCAATTCTTCACTGAAGCCACCTTCTGACATTTCTTCCACAAGGGAAGCAGCTTTCTCAGTTTCATTAATTTCACCAAAAAGCTGCTTCAGCTCTGCTGTAATGTTTTTAAAATTTGTTTTCAATTCCCTTTTCTCATTTTCAACCCACATTCTTTCATATCTTTCTTCCCAAGGTTTTGGACTTAAATGTTTGTCAGCGCTGTGTGATTTCTCATTTTCTGCTACAGCTTCCTGATGTGAAATTTCTGCTTTGTCAGTCTGATTTTCATGTGCTGTTTTTTCTACCAAGTTGGTAGTTTCTAAAATATATTTATCCTTAAGTAAGCAGGTACAGACAGAAAGATTATCAAGAAAAAGGAAGCTACAGTTAATCTACATAATTTCTGTTGCAAACTCATCCTATCATATAAAAGAAATAATAGAAATACAACATTTTGAAAACAATTTTCATAATAAAAATCAACAGATACTAAATTAAAGGTTCAATGAATCATCATTTCCTTAAAAATAGAAGGACAGACTTTAAAGACAACAGTTTTTCTTGCATTAGTTTTCTCTGGACATGAGGGTTGCTTTTACCTTTTAGTCTGCCTGCTTTCTGTAACTGGTGGCATTTGTCACAAAGCAATTTATTTTTTCATGTTTTATTGCTCAAATACCATTTTTCATTACAACTGCCGACATTTTCTCACCCTCCTTCCTCTACTGTTCTCTACTGTCTGGCATTTTACAGTCCGCTGCCAGCTAAGCTACAATGTGAATAAACATGACAAGCTTTTTACTGTCTACCACATGGAAAATTAACTAAGTTAAGACTACTTCTTCACCCAATATTCAGAAATATTAAATTCCATTCCAAACTCCAAAGAAAAGCATTTATTAGGGAAACCTCTCCATTCCTTCTCTAATCTCAAAAATCAGGAACCCAAGCTCGTATGAAAACTGTACCATGCCTCAAACCCAACCAGTCTCCTCACACCCCTGACCCCATGCTCCATTCCTCAACAGTTCTGACTGCTCCTGTCAAGTGTCACACTCCTCCTAACCTGCTTCCTCCCCGCATGTCTCTCTAGCTCCTGATGCCTTCTAAATAGGACCTGCAGCCTTGGTGGTGCAGCCAATGGGCTACAACCATCCAACTCCTTGTTATCTCTTCTTGCTAGCTCTGCAAAAATTCCTTCATTCCGAGGGAAGGAGCACCTCAGCCAGCCACCATCTGTCTCAGCCTCTTCATTCCCAAGTTCATTGCCCAACTACTACCACCTTCTGATAGGTTTAAGTTCTGTGCTGCGCCTGTTAAAATTAAGCATGACCCTCCTTCATGGTGCCTGAGTGTGGGGTTGAAATAATTTGCTCAGCTGTCCCTTGAGGTCCTATAGAAGACTCCAGACCCCTCTATCCAGCCTTGTCTTGTATGCCCAACACAAACAGGATGCCTGCCTTATTCTCCTCTAGATTGCCCTCTGAAAAAAACCTCACCTTATCAAACACTTATTAACATGGCCAAACAAGCACTATTTTGCAGAGGCAGAGAAAGCATCAGAAAGGCCAACAAACGTCAAGGGTTTTTTGTTTGATCTTTCTCTTACACAGAGCAAAACGAGACATGTTTAATCAAAAAGATCAGGATATTATAGGCAAATCTTTGTCTTCACTTGAATGTGCATTTTGCATAGGGGAAAAAAAAATACATTTAACCACACTGTTTCTCAGCACCATAAAAAGGGAAAAACACTGGTCAAAATTTAAGCAAACCACCTGGAAACAAATCAGTATAACAGCAAGTATCCAACATAATGACAAAATTTTACCCCACTGTAAGATGATTGTGTCCAATTTTACTTCAGACTATAATACAGCCTTCATCTACAGGACTCTCCGTTCAGCATTATTCACTGACTGGTAAGCTTTTTTACCTTAGTGTATAATACAATTTACCAATTCAGACCCTAATTCAAAATACTTGATTTTACATACCTGCACCCCATAGTTTACAATGGCATCTTTGATGTCTTCTTTTTCAGCTGATGATGACACATGAAAGGTAGATGCTGAGTACTCACCTACAGTGAAAAACACATATTTTTATAACCAGCATGAATTAATGCTACTTATTTACGCCTAGAGTGTATCTTGAATCGTATTTGTCGGAAAAAATCTTAACACAAAATAACAGATCGTCTCAAATTTGTGAGGTCCTGAAGAGAACACTATCATAATACAGACTTAAGATGCTTCTGTGTGAATTCCTTTCTTTCAGGGCATTTTACTTTTTAACGTATAAAGGAAATTTCTTGAAAATCACTATAAATGTTCACAAATAAACCATTCCTGTTTCTTAAAGGCGCACGATCTCTGACACATGATGTGACATGCAGTAACTAGCTACATTCCTCCACCAGTTTTAATTTCCCTACATGTTGTGCACAAAAAGTCATAAACAACAAGAAATACAGGCTTGAAATCTTTAAGTCCCCAGCTGTAATCCATGCATGAAACAAATCTGTCTCCACACACGGATCTGAACTGACTATTTCAGTCAAACTACTGCCTCATCTGTTGCAGAAGAGATGGATGGGACACTGAGAGGCAGGCTTGTGAAATGTTGAGAAACAACCCATGATCCATACATTTCACTTGTACTCTTGAAAACTGGATTCCGCCTCTTCATCTTTCAGAATTTTTAAGGAATATTGGACAGGTCACAAACTCCTCAGAAGCAGTCACTCACGCTCCCCATTACGGGGTGCCTACCATGAATCTCTGTTACATCTGAGAATTGAACTTTAAATACTTCTACAACTTAGAAGCAGCAACTCATTGTCATTGTTTGTGTGGAAGGCACACTGAACACTTTGAAGTATCAAATATTCAGAAAGAAGTAAGTCCCAGTTCAAGTATGGCATCTAAAAACAGTGATGGAGGCTTTTCATCTTAATCACTCTGTATCTCCTTTTCTGCTCCATAATTCTGTAGTTTCTATGCAATAGCCTTTATATACAGAAAGCTTCACTGCTAAAGAGAGACACAATATTCTATTCTTCCTACAAGAAAAGTGAGCGAGACAGGGAGAAAATAGATATCATCATAAAAATATAAAAGGATCCAGTACTAATGAACCATGGCCAACCTCACTTCTGGCATTTTCTGGTTTAGGTGACTCCTTTTGCAAGCTTTCATTTCTTGAAGGGGATTACATTGGATATAAGCTTATAATTCCTATGTCTGAATTGGGAACCTAAGCTCCTCAGTGAGTCATACAGGTCTCCAGAGGTCAATTCTAACCTCAAGTTACACACTGTGAAGTAACAACCTTCTCCCTCCCACCTCAACCACTGGTGGGTGCAATTTCCTAGATTTTTTTGTAAACTTGAATTTTTTGGTATTTTAGCACAAGGCATTTTACCAACACACTGTTCAGAGTATGCAGGTGTCTTAATGTTTTGGATTCTGTTTCAGAGTCCAGACACTTTAAAATTAGGTGCCATACTGCTATCATCAAAAGCAACTCCTGTTCAGTCTTGCCTGTCATGGGCCTGCCCATCTGAAGTCTCAGTCTTTAGATAAGATTTTAGGATCTTCAGAGCCCATAAGATTTCTTTTCCATAGGGTTTAATCAATCTTGAAATTTCTGTACCAAACAAGGAAAGAGGCAGGAAAGATGGAGGGCAACAATGTTCTTCCATCTGCAAAATTCCAGTTCTAATGATGTCAGTAACTAGTCAGTCATTATTTTTCCAGTGGCTGGAAAAAGAATTCAAAAACATAAACTTAAAAAATAAAAAAAAGGAACTACTCCCATTAGCTTTTGTAAGTAAATTCTCTCCTCTTCTTGGACCAGTAATTCATGAATCTATTTTCTGAATTACTGGCTTCTGTCAGCATTGTGAAAGAGGGATGATTCCTCATTGTCACAACTTTTTCACTTTTAGCACAAGGAGAAATTTTTAGTTAAAACACTAGTAGAACCCAAGTCTGAAGCTTCTAAAGAACATTAAAAAAAAAAAAGTATGTAAAAAAAAAAAGAAAAATCACAGAATAAATGAAATTCCAGGTTTTTTGCGTCATTTATTACTAGCATGTATTTTTATTAATGGATACCTGCAGCGGGGCTAGATGAATCTGGCTTTGTGCTTAACACAAATACATAGAAATCCCTGTGCATACAAAAGATGCAAATCCCCACCTTTTACTCTGTGTGTTCTCTAGCTAGCAAGTCATCGCAGGATGACTTTTATTGTTCTTTCCAATTAGCTTTTATCTCTCCTCCCTCTTCTGAGATTTCCCTCCTCATAAATTGTCTTACATAACAACTTTTTCCAGATTACTATGCAAAGTAGCTACTCTTCTATACAGAAAATATGAGAACACCACTACTTAATTTTGACCCAAAAATAGGTTTTAAGAACTTATTACTATAAATCAATAACAAAGTAAATAGAATGGGAAATAGAATCTCTCATTCAACATTTAGTTGTACAAGATAACGTACCTGTTTTCCAGATTTGTGAAATAAACTTGTGAAAGGTGGCATTCAACCCTTTTAGAGCTAGAAATATTTATGCTGCAGGAATCACAATGCTTTGCTGAAGCAATCTAAATTGCTTAAACCCAAATGCCAACATAAAAGTTTGAAAGAAATTTTCATATATACCTGATCTTCAAGATAACACATGGGTAAAAACAAACACAACATAAATGAATAAAGGAAAAAGAGCTAACATGAAACCAGCTATGAAAAGGCAGTCTTTCTGTGTTTGGAATATTATAGCATACTGGTCCACTATGGGGCTACATTTCACATTACTATGCAATACAAACAAACCCAAACCTCATGTTTTAACTGAACAACTTTTAACAAACCTCTACTCCTCTTACGAAAACACTATCACTGCAAAATCAAGGGCAAAAGAGGATCTCTTGTTGCTTTTCCATTACAAATACATGAGAGAGAGAAGGGAAAAAGGAGAACAGGAAGAGGAGAGATATTTTTCTTAGAGAGAAGTTTAATCTCCATTATTGTCAAAAGAACAAAGGTGGAGGGGTTTTATCCCCTAAAACAAACATGCCAAAAAACTTGGAAATATTTGTATTCCACACTTAGAATATACAATAATTTAAAAAATTGTTTCCAATTATCTACTTCACTTACTCACTGATTTATCTGTTCACCTCTCTCTGGTTTATAATTTCAATAGCTCATTGTAGAAACTCTAAAATCTGAATGGGGAATTGTTTCTCATCTCAGTAACAAATATGCAAATCAATACATGCTAGAACAAAGTAAGTAAAAAAACATTAAGGTTCATATATCCTCTCTCCAATACACAGTGGACCAGCTAGTTGCTTCACTTTTAGCCTTGTTTCCAAGAAAACAGAATTCCCGACAACATGCTGACACTCATTTCCTCCCACCTTGTCTCTTCCCCCCTTCCTTCCCCCACCTCTGAACCTGCTGATCAGCTTCCGTGAAATAAGAAAGGGAAGCCTCAGAAGAATGTCTTTGCTACACGTTTCAAAACAACTGCCAGACAGGTAAAGAAAAGCCAGGCAAGTAATAATTCCTGCGAAGTGCAGCTACAACATGGGCACAAGAATTACCCTTTCTGTCTCACCTGCTGCTTCTGGACGCTTTAGCTTCCAGGTCCCTAGCCTGAAATCAGCCACAGCATGTGTTCAGAGAACCCAAAATATCAGGAAAGGGTTTTTTTTGAGAAATAAGAAGGGTTGGTTTTTTTGAGAAATAGGAAGAAAAGCCAACTTGAGGACTGCCTGAAAAGGGGAAATGACGGCAGGTATGGTGGAGGAAGCCTACATCATAGAAGTGTATTTATAGTGTTGAATGGCAGACTAGAGGAGGGAGCACATACCCGCATAGAGGCATATTTCAGTAGACCTTTTGCTCCCAGAACACCTTGCTAGAACCATTAATTTAATATTAGGACAAAATTTGCAAGTACAATGTGTCTATCCATAAAAGAACACTACAAAAAGAGTGTTATGAATACCTTCAGTATCCTCTGCTTCTCCTAAACCAAATTCCTCCAATAGATCTGCAAAACAAATAAGCCATATGCTTTATTAAATACTCCTATCCAGAAAGATTATGAAGCTAAACCCAGAACTACATGAAGTAAACATTACCTGATTTCTGCTGCCGCCTTTCAGGAGAAGTTTTGTTCATTTCCAAAACAGATTCAGAAGTCTTCAGCTATGAAAGACACAATCCAATGATAAAAAAACAAATTCAAACTAACTACACACTATTTAATGAGCACAAGTAGCCAACAACATGAATAAATACTTACCTGGGCATTGTTGGGTTTCTCCGAAAAGCCTAGAGGTGAAAAATGGTTTGGAAAATGTTATTTTATTTAATTGAAGGTACCTTTTACTCCATTCAACATCAGTAGTTTCTACAACTAAGTATTAGTTGCAAGCATTATTTCATCAAGAGTACAATACCTAACATTCAATTTACCTCATCATAGATCATTTGCATTAGTATATAAGAAATAGATAATGCATACTTCCCATTGTGCACCTTGGATTTAAAAAATAATAATCACAGAACTATGACAATTCATGTGAAGCAATAAAGTCATGCTTGTTAACAGAACAAGATCAAAATATTTAGTCCTTTTGAGGAGCTAAATCCTGCTTTCTAAAAGCATTATTTCAAAAGTCAAAGCTGGTCCGCTGTAATGAATGATCATAAAACAGTCCAACAGCACTATGACTGTGATTACGCTACAAGTGTTTAACTTTGAGGAGTACTTTCCATTGATGGGACGGGGAATGAAAGAAGTATATGAAATGTTACTAAGAATGGCTCCACTGCAAAATGTCTATATTAAAAAAAAAAAAAAAAATCATTAGAAACCAAATAGTATTTGATTTCAGCAAACTTGGTGGTCTAGCAGTATGGAAATACCTTCGAAAGATTACCATCATCACCTTCTATTCCCTTTTCACACTGATTTTAAACTTGTCTTAGTAGAAACATACAAAGTAGACTTCCATGACAACTACTCAACAAGTAGATAAAGAAGCTCCCAGGAGCTTGTAAAGTTTTGCTTCCCTCTTACTAAACTAACTGGATGAGCTTCTTCAGCCATCCTATTGTACCTATACTACAAGGAGGACTGACAAACTATTTGTTATAGGCAAAATCCATCAGAAAAGTCTTCTACCCCAATAACAAAACTTCCCTGCCATCCTATGCTCAAGATGCTCAAGTGACAGTGTCATAAACTACAGGCAGAAACCCTTAGCAACAAAACCTGAATGTTTAGTCACACTTTAGCACCTAGGCAAAGCACAACAGAAAGCTATCAAAAATTAAGCGAGGAAAAAAAAATCCTTAGCCAGATGGTAGCTTTCTTCACCTGCATTACCATCCAAGAATGATTAAACGTTCAGACACATCAGTCCTAAAACACATATACTTTCATCACTGTGCAACAAGAACCTGAATGTAAAAAAATAATACAAACATGTCCAAAGAACACACATAACACAAACAAGACAATTTCCTTTACATGCTGGCCAGCAAGCGCCGTGGTAAGTGGTGTTAATTAACAAATAATAAACACTTCATTGCTATAGTGCCCACACACACATCATAGCAGCATTCTTAAGACAGACACTGATAAAAGTTCACTTTAGCCTATAAATGCTTACAGACAAACACTTAGTCCACCATGAAGTTACCATTGTCGCGTTCCCCTGAAACAATCTGTGAGTATGTTCCATGTCTGTCTGCAGCTGAGAGTAACACACCGGATGGTACTTTTCTCAGACTTTCAGAATCTGTCTGTATAATCTAAAACACATGCATGAGAATTGGAACAAATACATTTTCAACTCATTTCTATGCAAAAAGCTCCTGCTAACCCAAGTTGCATAGCACAGTATCAAGTATGTTAGAGATACAAAAACCTTTGATAGGACCAAAGGGCAACAAAGATGATTAAGGGATTGGAGCATCTCCCTTATGAGGAAAGGCTGAGGGAGCTGGGACTCTTTAGCCTGGAGAAGAGACGGCTGAGGGGAGACCTTATTAATGCTTATAAGTATCTAAAGGGCAGTTGGAGGGAGGATGGAGCCGGACTCTTTTCAGTGGTTCCCAGTGACAGGATGAGGGGCAACGGGCACAAGCTGGAACATAGGAAGTTCCATTCAAATACGAGGAAGAATTTCTTTACGGTGAGGGTGACAGAGTACTGGAACAGGCTGCCCAAGGAGGTCGTGGAGTCTCCTCTGGAGATTTTCAAGACCCGCCTTGATGCAGTCCTGAGTAATAGGCAATCCTGCTTTGGCAGGGGAGTTGCACTAGATGATCTCTAGAAGGTCCCTTCCAACTCCAACAATTCCATGATTCCGTGACCCTTGGAAAGGACACATCAAGACATAGTATACTGGAAAACCACAGCAGTTGTGTGTATTTTCAGATCTCAGGAAAAAAGCTCACAACTCATTTAAACTATTCTGTCAAGCTGATAAGCCTTGATAAACTGGACAGCCACAAAAGAGAATTAACACAGTAACTCCAGATGCGGGTTATGAACCAGTATCTGCAGGTCTGTAGTGATCCAACATTTGTACTGAACCTGTATCTGGATGTTCGAGTTTGTGCTTATGTTCCCTAGGCATGTATCCTGCAGTGGTGAGTAAACACACTGCTATTCCAAATCACAAGGGTGATTTGTGTTGAATGAAAACTAGCAAGGTAATGCTTACAGAAACTAAGGCTACCTAAAACAAACAAAAAAAAATTTAGTCTTGTATTTTTAAGAAGGGGGTAGGGAAGAGTTTGTTTTTCCTCACAAGAAAAGCCAGAGAGCGTTAGCTCCAGACCCTGCTCATTTCTTATTTTCTTCTAGCCCATTACCACTGACAGAAGGAGTTAAAAGGGCAAACAGACAGCATGTGTGGTATAGCTGTTGAACATGACTTTCAAAAAGGGCTGAAGTACACCTACAAAAGGTAGCGGGATCTGTTCAGCAGCAGCTAACTGTCTAAGTTGCAGACCTCAACGGCAACCACTGACCAGGTCAGCAGAACAGAGCTGTATGGTGAAAAAGCAACAATCCTGCCAGTGCCTGCGAATTTTAAGAGTATTTTAAGCAGCAAGAAACTTCTCTGCTTCAATACTAGAAACCAAACTCAAAGGTCAGTTGTTATGAGACCCAAGTTGTTAGCTTGACCTAACTTCATCCCAATCCTAACTGAACAGCTGGCCTAGAACAGTAGTATTTCAAGGGCCCCCAGTTAAAAACATATTGCAGAAGCAGGAAAAGAGGAAATAAGCCTCATCAATGGTAGGGCTCAAGTCAAAAGCAAGCTCTCAAGTGCTTCTGGATCTTACTTCTACTCTCCCTCCCCACCTCCTCTGGTGGGAACCCCTGTCTCCTTCACAGAAAGTACCTCAGAATCCCAGGGTGATTCCGCATCTTCCTCTTCCTCTGCTCCCACTGCAGGCAGGGTATCTACAAACAAGATAAGAAGTGAGACGCTGAGTGTTAATATTTCACTCTGCTTTTCCCCATTAGTCAAGCCCTGCATCCAAAAAGATGAGCAGTGGCTCTGTTGCTGAGGACAAACTAAGAAGTGAGTGCTATTCGGGGTTTCTTCACACCCAGCCACAACATGGTATTTCCTTTATATCACAACCTTCTCTTGCCTCCTCTTGCCAGCAGAAGATGGCTATGCACAACAGGTGACACAGCTACAAGCAACACCCAACACACGTTTGTGTAACATTCAGGAATAGACTCCAGCATGCTGCAGTCCTGTGGTATACAGAGTTTAGGTTACCTGCTCTCCAGCTATAGCTCCAGAATTTGGCATTTACTGCCACTTTCAACTGTACAAGAGGTACAGTAGAAACACTGTGGAAAACATCCTCACACTAACATCACCAAGAAACAATACTCCCTTTGTAGTGCTACCAGGAAAGATCTTCCTTGACAGAGAGTTGTTACCCTGCACCTTCCCAGAGGTTAGACACCTAAGCATTGCCATTTAAAAAATACAGTAGAGGCTTACAGCTCAAACAATAACCCCAAATGCACCAAACCCGTTTCTACCTCAAAAAGTTAACATCCAAATTTCTTCTCTAAGGCTTGGTCTCAGTGGGCTCCTGGCCAGATTAGACTATCTTCATTTCTCTGTTTTTAGCTACTCTACAGAAAGTAAAGCTGATTCAGGATTCACTTGTGTGGAGACATGCACACAAAGAAGTGGGAAGGAGCTGGGGACCTGTGAGGGCACCCAACCCAGAAGAGGGCAACTGCTCATTCCAGCCTGAACTCTGACGACTTACACTATGCCAAATGCATGCTTATGGTAAAATGCATAGAGACAGAAGAGCATGTCTAGGCACAACACTTGAATACAGCAGGTTCTGTCAGCCACCTTGTGTAGCATTTGATCAGCAGCTACACATTCTCTGGTAACATCTACCACACCAAGCTACTCTCTGGAGACAGACAATGGAAATGGTCCTGATCTGAGATGAGTACCAAATTGCTCAACTCTGACGGAGCTGGTAATGCTTTCAAGCACACACAAGTGTGGCACTGGAGAGTCCTTCTACATTTTAAAACTGGACAAGGTGAGGCACTGGAACAGAAGAGCTTTCTTTCAGCTTGACTCAAATCTTTCCCAGACTTCAGCCAAGAGCAATCACAGCTTTTCAATCCAACAGGATGGGCCAGAAAGGGGAATACTACTGTCTCACCTCACTCTAGGCCTCCTTCTCTTTTTCACCTGCGCATTTTGTTCAGATTGCTTCAGGGAGAACGCAGCAACAAAAGCAACAATGGCACTTGCTTCATATAGCATCTTTTGGAATCCAGTGCCACAATTTTAGTTAAGAATGAATGAAAAGGAACAAAATCTGCTTTCCTTCTCTGCCAATGCCTCCTATGATTCACAGGCAAGGGAAAAATTTGCTATCTCAGAAGTCAAGCACCATTTTAGTTCATTTACTGTGTACTAGTATTTATAGAAGAAGAATTGGGATCAGTATTTACTAACTCATTTCTCTTACCAGCATTGTCTTTTGAAGCATCATGGCCTTGATGGCTATCATCACAAATAGCATTTTTCAGACCCTCAACAACTGCAGTTTGTAGCTCTTCACCAGTGCCTTCCTTCTCCTGCTCCTCCTCCTCTTCTTCCCATTTAGGTGATTCTTCCTAAAAGAGATAAACCAAAACAGCTGGAAAGAGCAGAAACAAGTGGCTTCTTCACCATCCATTGACAACTTAAAAAATACTTTTCTTGTGTAAGAGAAAACGGAAACTTTGTTGAGCTTTGTTTTACAAAGGCTTTTACAAGGGAATCTATGTGAGTAGACAGCAATGCCTAATGTCATAAGTCTCATCGCTGGTTCTGCAAAGCCCCTGAGAAGCACTTCCTCGTATCAGTGTAACTCTACCTTCATGTAAGTTACACCATTCTGTAACACATTCCTTTTCTTCCCTGTACTTGGCTCCAATGAAAATAAGTAGCTTCCTGCTCTCAATCTTACTTTTTGTTTCCTCACTTTCAGACATCACACCTTGAATTTTACTAAATGGCAGGAAATCTTCACAGATAAAATCTGTACATACAACTGAGAAAATTTTAATTGATTCCAGAAAAAGTCTACTGCCTATTCTTTTTCCTGCAAAACCACTGCAGCTAATAAACAAAAAAATATCGAAAATACTGCCTGATATTATTCTTATACCTAAGAAACTGCTTTGCCAAGGAGCATGTAATTTTCTAATATCAAAAAAAGATGATCAAAAGATGGATATATGTGAAGAGCAAGTATTAACAGAAATCCAGTTTACCATCTATTTCTTACCTATATTGCCCTTAGAAAAATACACTTGTGATTGAATCATCCCTATATACTTACTTTGGTGCTTGAGTGAAATGCTGCTCTTAAATTTTCTTCACGCCTATTTAAGCACAAGTTTTCACTTCCTTGTTTCAGTGCTTCACAGCCTTTATCATCTACTTCATCTTGCTCTTCTTCAGTATCTTCATCATCCACACATTCAAGACTGGCAAAGCTCTGTCTTTGATTTTCAAGTCTTGGGGTTTTTGCTGCTGACAAAGAATTATTACCACTTTCAAAGCCATCACCAAAGCTTGACTTTTTCTCCTTAAGACCACAACTATCTGTGAGAAGGTGAGGTATCTCTTTTTTCCAGCCTGCCGTTTCAGAGTCAGCATTTCTGTGAAACTTCTCTTGAATCAAGCTTTTCCTGTTCCAGCTTTCTTGTGTATCTTGCAAATTATTTAGATTCTGAAAGACAGCTTGTTTTGGTACTGACTTGTAAGATACTTCATTATTCATTCTCTTTGGAGACATGGCAGTTATATTTTCTTGCAACCTTTCATAACACCCAGCTATAAAAGACACAGGAGTATCAACAGATTCCTCCACCTTTTCATTAAGTTCTTTACTAATCTTATCATCATCATCACAGACATCTCCAGTTCCACACCGAGCTTCCCTTTCATACTTAGCATTACTAAAATACTCCAATTTCTGATTAATTTCCCCTTTAGGTTCTGTTCTCCCCCCTTCCTCCTCCTCCAGTATGTCATTAGATCGAGTTTCTTCATCTTCCAGATCTTCCTCCTCTTTTTCATCTTGAGAAAGATCTTCATCCTCCTCTTCTTCTTCCTCTTCCTCCTCATAATCTTCATCATCATCTCCGTTGTCATTTTCATCATCTTCCTCCTCCTCCTCCAATTCTTCTTCTTCTAGGTTGCTTGCATCTGAGACATCTTGATTCAACAATTCTCCACATTCTCCTTTGTTCAGGTTTGCATCTGATGGGGTTCTTTGTTTAAGGGTTTTGTTTGGTGACTTAGGACTTTCAATTCTAGAACCATCACCATCATCTTAAAGCAAGAAGAGGGAAAATACACGTGAACAAAAGGAGTTCTCTAAATAGCAATAGGCGTGTTACCAGATTAACGCACATCAGAGGAGTCACCTAGGAATGTCTGGAAAAGGAGCCAGGCAAGGAATGGGCAGGATGGAGGAAGGACTTGACCAGGGGCCAAAGGCTTAGGAAGGGATTAATATCTTCACGATGATGTGACTTAATCATTTCAGAAAAAAAAAAAAAAGCGCCATCTTTTCAAAATGCTACTTTTGTCTTTTACAACAGCAAAAAAAAAAGTATAAAAAAACACTTAGCAAGTCTACTTTTATATATCAGTATATCATGCAATCTTTTCTAAATAGCTTACTGTTTTTCCTGAACTGCTGGGAAGCATTCATTAGTAGTGTCAAGTTGGGCTTCTGCAACTTCTGTAAATAAAGATATAAGATAAAAAAATAATAAAGATATAAAATAATAAAAATAAGGCACAAACTTGAGTATAAGAAGTTCCACCTAAACATGAGGAGGAACTTCTTTACTGTGAGAGTGGTAGAGCACTGGAACAAGCTGCCCAGGGAGGTGGTGGAGTCTACTTCTCTGGAGACATTCAAAACCCACCTGGACACGTTCCTGTGCAACCTGCTCTGGGTGGACCTGCTCTGGCAGGGGGTTGGACTGGATGATCTCCAGAGGTCCCTTCCAACCCCATGTGATTCTATGATTCTATTCTATGATTTATTTAAGAAAAAAAAAATTATTATTTTAAAACAGTAGCAAACTCAAATCCTTTGTTCACATCAGATCTTCAACAGTAAATGTAATTAGGCAGGCTGCCCTTTGGATAGTGCTCAGGTGCTGGCTCCATCCTACAGTTCTAACTACACAAACGCCCCTCACATTTGCAATTCAGTGAGTATTTTGCCCCAAAACACTGTGCAGGCACCCTTCTGCAAATTGTTTCCAAAGCTATGTTTACATGGGTAACAGTTCTAAAAATCTGGTTTTAATATTTGTAAAACTTAAGTAAAATTCAAATATATTTAAGACTGCAGTTTCAGGATGCTTACTTGCAAATGTGCACAATGCAAGTAACTGTTAAGATCCTTAGACTTAATGCATAAATTAGTCCCTGCAAGTACACTTAGTAAAATACCCCTAAATTTCAAAATCATGCCAGAAAAATGCACCTTTTCTATTTGAATCAGTGCAAGAAAATGAAATCACATTAAAACTAAACATGCTTGCATCTCCAGCTTTATGGAGTGGGTTTAACTACCACACTCAGGTTCCTCATCACTGCAGAATCCCAATGCAACAGAACAGATGCTCCAGACATCACTGCAGAAGTTGTTAATCCTTTAAAATATTAGTAAAAACAGTAGGCGTGAGAGCTTGTAGCTGACAAAAAGACTACTACTCAAGCATTCAAAAAAAAGAGGGAAAACATGCAGCGTGAGATTACGTGCAAGCATGGAATGCCATCTCATAGAAAAAAAAAGAAAACCCATTTGAGTAACTCATCCATTGAGCGCTCTTGAGGAACCTGACAAGAAGGAAAGGAGAACTAGGTGATGAAGAATTTCAGTAGAATTTGATAAATACTTTATCAGTCAGGATTCTATCACCAAATTCACAGGAAACAATATTAATGTTTGGAGAACAGAAGAGGTTATAACAGTAAATTGTGAACTTTTAGGGTCTGCAAATCTGACTCAAATGAAGAAGAACAAACAAAACAACGTGGTTGTTTATCTTGTCACCTACTGCTCTTTTGCCCCAAACCACAAATCTACTGCATGCTCTGCCACAGCTACAGGTCTTTTAGGAAAAATTCACAGCGTAAGAAAGCCTGGCATACCAAAGACTGCTTCTAAGGAGAAAACAATATTGGCTGGAACTGCAGTTTCTTTCAATCCCACAGAAAACTTTCCTTCAAATCACTTATTTTTTACAGGATATTTTTCCTGTAAAGGCACCATACCTTGGGGGTAAAATCGAGTTCTTCTTCCTCAGAAGTATGCCAACTGTCATCACTCCCCTCTTTCTCAGAGCTTCTTAAAAAGCAAAGCAAAATGAGTACTTTGTCTCTCAAATAATTCTTCAGGTAAGTGTTAAGTATTTTTAAAGTCTCACCTTATTGAGTCTCCTTGGGAAAAGTCATCTATTGCTGTTCAAACATAAATTGACATGTTGAAATTAGTTTTGGCATGCTAAAAATTAACCAGTACATATAAACACTTAACATGGACAATTCTACAGGTCGTAACACAATGAAACTTTGCATAGTCAGTTCAACACAAGACAGCATGAATGAATGCATTTCCAAAGCAACTGCTTTTTTCAAGCCATAATGAATTAAAAAAAAAAAAAACCAACCAAAAAAGACCAGAGTTATATCTTCTTTGGACTCTTATGCCTAGAAGTTTAAGAAAGATCTCTAAACTAAAAAAAAAAAGCATAGCATGATATGCTATGTTAGTAAACTGTTAAGAAAATGGTGGTGGTTTAGCAAGACAGTAAGTAAATGAACCTCTGAAGTACCTGTATTACAGACACAAGTACAAATCACAGGCAGAAATTTTACTATTTTATGTAGAACATTATGCTATATACTACACTATCTGCTGTTCTATTCAGTTACAGATTTTTCTCAAAAGGTAAATAAAATCAAAAAGCATAATCAAGATCTAAAGCTTATGCTCAGGTAGAAGAATCACCAGCAGTTTTCTACACTGCACCAAAAAAAGATATTCAACAGACAAAAGAGGCATAACCAGGTCATTCTATACTACACTCCATGCTTTCATCAGTGGTAGGAAGGCAACTTGCACGTAGGATCATAGGATAAATCAGGTCAGAAGGGACTTCAGGAAGTCTCTTAGCCAACTGCCGCCTCAAAGCAAGCTCAGCTATGAGGTCAGATAAGGTTGCTTAGTGCTTTATCCAGTCCGGTCTTGAAGGCCTCCAAGGAGGGAGACTGTGCTTATCATGGTTGCTGTCCTTATCATGGTGAAGTTTCTCACATCCCACTAGAAACTCTCTTGTTTCTCTTTATGCCTCTTGCATCTCTGCCTCCTGTCATCCACCACTGGGAAGCACCTCACTTTGTCTTCTCGTATGTACCAGAAGCTACTGCTAGGTGCCCTTCAAAGCTGCCTCTTCTCTAGGCAAACGAGCCCAGTTTCCTCAGTCTCTCCTCAAAGGGCAAGTACTCCTGCCCCTGACAAATTTGATGGCCATCCACTGAACTTGCTCACTGTAGAATCTTTCCTGCACTGGGGGCTTAAAATTATACCCAGGGAGCTGGACACAATCCAGTGAGTGCCCAGTAGGGGTGGACAACCACGTTCCTCAGTCTCTTGGCTGTGCTGCTCTTAACACAGCCCAGGACACTGTTGACCTTCTCAGTTGCCAGGGTACCCTGTTGGCTCATTCTCAGCTCATTCTCTCACAAGACCCTCTGGGCCTTCTCAGCAAAGCAGGTCTCCAGGCAGGCAGTCCCAGCATGTTTTGTAGCAAGCAGTTGTTCCTTTCCACGTGCAGGACTCGGCACTTTCCCTTGCCAAATTTCATAAGACAGGCCCAACAGTCCGTTTACCCAGCTTGCCAAGGTCCCTTTGAATGGCATCACTGCCCTGAGGCATATCTACTGATCCCCCCAATACAAGGCATTGGCAAACTCGATAAGAGCACACTCTAGCACATCACTGATGCACTACTGAAATCTGAACTCTTGGAATCCAGCCTGAAGAGTGCTAAAACCTCTCAACTACCAACAACTAAGATGAAATAAAAGGGCTCTTCAATTCCCAAGACAGAAGGGAAAAAAAAATAAACAAATATAACCTCCACATAGTAGCTATTTCAGTGTTCTTCAAGTTCTCAATAATTAATTTTTGTTACCTATCATAACAAAATGAAGTTGCTTATAAAGAAGAAATAGGTGACCTTCCATAAAATCACCTGAAGACAACCTAACTGAGGTCTTGGACAAAATCATTAAAGGGAAAAGGAAACAAAGGCATATCATGCCTGAAGACATCTCCTCTAGTATCAGTAAACCACAAATGAGCATAGAAATTTTGTCCGTCCTAAAGACAGTGTTTATGTGGGAACTTTGATGAGTGCATCTCCTGACCTGAACATGAAATACAGTGTATATATTCAGTGTAGACATGTCATGTAGACAAAACTTACAGGCTGAAACTTCCAGTGTGAGGACAAGCTAAAACAGTTAAAATACTAACACAGTCTCTGATTTTTAATGTTTCCTATTACAAACACATAATATTTAAAAATATTAATTAGTTTACATACCACAGTCTCCTGTTAACTCACTTGGTACCAGCAGTCTAATGTACCCACTAATCTCCCAAACTGAATAAAAACCTTTCTTAGAACTGGGTGGATAGCATGGAGCAGTCAGTTATAAACTCTTAACAGGTGACTTCAGTTACATTTTCAATTAGTACAGTTATAATTAATCAAAACAGTTGAGCACATTATATGAACTTGTGCTTTCAGTGTATAGTAACTTTAAGCAATGATCAAAACCAGGTCACGTTGTCCTTTAGAAAGCAAGATAGGAAGCTCATGAGCTAGGCTTTCAGACAGATCTTAATGCTCTACCATAGAAATGATCCAGAAAAGCAGTCTCTGGGGATTGCTTGTTTCCACTTTAACTGAAGTCCATTTCCATTTTGGAGTAACAGAAGAACATAACTGAAAAAATTTAGTTACTGTCACTAATGACACAAAGCAAACACTCAGTGCTATAATAAAGCACTCATGCAAAACATGCAAACAAAAAAAAAGTGCCCAAAGCCTGCTCTCAAATCTAATTTATAAAGCCAGAACTATCAAAATAGGGACATCCAGGATAATAAACATCATAGATGTGTTAATATTTGTATATCATACAACATGTTTCATATTCAAAATGCTACTGTACAGAATACCTTTCCTTGATTTTCCTGTTCTTGATGTCTGGTTAGGAGATTGTTGCATTCCTATATCCATTTAGGAAAAGGCATGGAAAGGACAGATGAAACAAATGACATCAGAATAAATCTGAATTTCCAGATATTTGGAAAACATAAGCAGTACATAAACAAAGCTATAGCAATAGGACTGTCAGCTACTGTGACTATCAGCCTACTCTACAGTTATAAGTGCTAGAAACAAAACCAACCACAATCCACAGAACTCCACTCTTAAGGGACAGTGTCAAGCAGCGTAACTTAAATTTACTTGCTCCATGTAGAATACCCATATTCCAATATTTTGAAATACTGAAACAGATTATCAGAAATTTACTGCCAACTTTATATTTTCCTCAACTTGTTTAGCACAGACTGCAAATGCAATTCCTTCATATTTGTAGAGTGCTTTATACATACAGCACACTTAAAATACCTCCCTCTAGACATCCCAAAAATCCTTAGGCGTCAACAACTAAACTTTGGAGATACACTATTCAGAAATTTTGAAGGAAATATTGACTCCAAGTTCTCACACCACCACACAGCCTCTAGCCATTATGTTATTTACACCCACTCAAGTTACAGGTTTAGCATGCTTTTTATCCCTCGCTAAAAACGTAACCCAGCAACCTGTTGCCTTAAACCATCTCACCTTAAAAGTTGTGTCAGTTGGTGCCTGATGCAAACATGGGCCCCTCCTACCTCAGTTTGCAGAGAAAAGAGTACTGCTTATGTTGATTTGACCATACAGAAGCTATGCCACCAGCCAGAATGCAAATGTGACAAGCCATCAGAATGAATATGCTGTTCCCCCAGCGCTATTATGGCAGGTCACAGATGGACCAAAAATGGGTGCATTGACTGGTGTGTCATGCATGTGTGTCTGTGTCCACATGCATGTCTGTGTGTTGTGGAACACAAGTTTTAGAATATAAGTCCCTATCCACCTGCTCTATCCATCCTACTTAAAATATAAAAATTTACTAAGTCAATGAATGGTGTGGTTCTGTTATCGCAGCTACCCAACACCAAATTTCTTCATGACAAGGCCATAAGACTGGTCTCAGAGCAGAAGGGAGTCCTGCTCATGTTGATTTTACCACAAATACAAGGAATGGATGTGGCAAAGGGACTTCTATAAAAAAAATATACACTTAAAGAGTCAAGAAAGGACCTCAACATGGTTTCTGATCTCTTCCACATTTCTCAGTTTTTTTAAAAGGTGATATAAAACAACTTTTCCTGAGGAAAAATGTGAGAAGATGTAACTCACACTGAAGCCCTCATTTCTTTTCATCGTTTTTAGGAAAACACTAAAGGAGCAATATGGTAATATGCAGTAAAATAGCTAAAAAAAAGGTGCCACCGCAGACATACTAGAAATCTTAATCCCTGCTTTTAGAGAAATTGCATTATTATTATGCTTTTGCCAAAGAAATTCCAACTTCAAATCTCAATAGTCTGTCATTCAATATGTTAGGGCTGGAAGCCATTCACGTGGAGGTTTTTGCAAACCTGTCTGTGATTAATAAAAAGGTTCATGTTCTGACAAAAAGTAAACATTCAAATAAGCAAAAGCCCACTTCTTAAATATGCTGGCTTGCTCATTAGAGGAAAATATTTTGAAGCCTGTTCAACAAGTGCAAAAGCAGCAAAAGGAGTAAGGACAACACTGAAGATCCCCAAAAAATAGTTCAGGAGAGTGAAAGAAAAGAAAGAATTCCAAAGTGGGTGTTTCTCTGGTCTCTCAAGATCATCCCAGCTTCTCTTCTAACAGAGGCTTCAAAGCCTGTTACTACAACATATCAAAGGGACTCTCGTGATGTACCTGTGCTTTGTGGGTGCAAGCCAGGGACTGCAGAATTAATGCCAATAAGTGTTCCCTATATGCTACTGATCTCCCTCGCTCAACATGCTGGGGTCATCTTTTAAGAGAACAAGCACAAGAAGAAAAGGATTCATACTATTTAGAAGAAAACCAAGCTCCCCTAGAAACAGCCTGAGAACAGAGCATACTCTTTCTCCTCCCAAATCCTTAGCCCCCATAACATTCTCTTCACACTTATTATGCCTCTTCAAATGAAGACAAGAAGTAAAGATTTCCCATAATATTTGGGGCTTATATTAGTAGTATTATAACTTTCAAGGAATGGGGCCAATTTTTTGGTTCAAGAACCCACATTTCCCTGATGGTAAGTCAGTTTTAGAATACCACAATGATATTATTCTTCAAGCCACATATTTTAAAATAACCCAGGCCTGTCAGCCATTACAATGTGGTACCACAGCAATTATCTACATGCACAGCCAGCAATAATAGAGCATGCTGTTTGGGTGGAAGTAACATTTTACTGATTAAACTACCTATACCAAGCCCTTTCCAAAAAAAAAAAAAAAAAAAAAAAAAAAAAAAAAAATCAAACCAACCCAAACCTGCCAAAACCAACCAACCAACCAACCAAAAAATCCTCCTTCAATCTATCGAGAAACCTTACAACTCTCCAACTAGATCAAAGCAACTATTCCCAAGTCAAAGGAACAAAGTTTGACTCTAAATTAAATTCCCATATCTGGGAAAAGTCAATGAGGAAAAATATCCCATGTTTTGCTCATATTTCTTGACATATTTAAAGAGGGAGTAATGAACTGTGTTTGAACACTGTCTGCTGCCCATTTGCCACACTTATGATGCAAAGAGAGAATAAGCAAGAGAGAATAAAACCTCCCACTGTAGGGCCTGAGATGCTAAGTACAAGACAAACAATTTCATTTATATTAAAATATTAATTTTCCAAGATTCCTCTAGCACTATGTGAGCTCCTAAGCATAGCCCGGATTTTAAAAACTCACTGAAGGTGTTAATTTTTTGATCACAAGGCAATTTAATTGTTTTTTTCTGGATCACAAGGTAATACGGATTTTTTTTAAAGTTTACTTCATAAAATTTCTGGAAGCTGAAGCAGTGTTTTTATTGTAAATCAAACTATGTCCAAGAAGGTACAGTATACACAGACGCTGCAACGACCACACTGTCATTGCTACAAAGTTACTTTTCCAAGACAGTGTTTCCTAAATATGTCTCTACAGCACCTTCACGGAAACAATTGTAACTGACACTGAGAAATAAAGTGACTCACTAAAAGGAGCTTAGGGCAGGTGAAACTAGTAATACTAAAACAAAGACACACAAACTCAGTGGAAATCAACAAGACATGTATCTTCCTGCTAACTCATCTGCTTCTTCCCAGCCACAGAAAGATGAACTACTCAGGATGAACCTACTGCTTTTGCAATTGGATTTTCACAATCTCAATGGCCATCTATAGGTAAAAAGTACACACCTGAAAAACCAAACCACTATTGCCTAGTTCCCTCCTTGTGCCCCTTCTCTCTTTCTATAGCAAAACCCATAAAGATGGGCAATCTGACAGGCAGAAGGCAACAACCTTCTGGACACGTAGCACACAAATCACAACTGCCTTCACAGTCTGACAGGAAGCACTGCCAACTAGCAACAAATAAGGACATCCACAAAACTTCTTGTGCTACTTCATCTGACGCCTCTGCTAAAGTCAACAGTGAACACAATAAGCTTTAACAATACAAACCACCTAAAGAAAAGGCCATAGTGATTTTCCTCATGAGCTCCTCCATGGTTAAGGATCCTACCTCCTCTGTCCATAGCAGGTGCACCCAACGTAAAGCCAGCAGCTCCCACCCGGCGAGGAGTGCTCAGTACCGTGGTGCCTTGTGCACCACCTGCAGAAGCTTCTCCTGTGTTTTCCCAGTCTGTGTATTCTGCCAGTTGTTTACTAAGACTATACAGAGAAAAAAAGAAATATATTTGGTAAAGATATTCACATACTTGCATATAACATTTAATAAAATAGCCACTTTTATCCACCCTATACATATTCATAGCCATATGAATCTATATACTCATATGCATTTGCTAAAGGTAATACACAGAGCACCTACCTCATGACTGTTACACACTTCAATATTCACTACACAGTCATATTCATTCTAGAGATGCATATTCATACCTACAAAGTTATTAACTCCTGCTTGGGAGATCTTTTTCAGCCTAGCTTTTAAGCACACATAACCACCTTAAAGAAGGAACAGCCACAGGTACAAAGCTATGCATAAGAAGAGTAAAACTCCTCAAGGTTTTAACAAAAGGGGTGGGTATCAGCTTGATCTCCTCTGAAACAAAAGGCTGGTAGTTCCTGGTCATTATAGTGGAAGCCAGTGAGGACAAGGGTGCTGGTCTGGGGAGACGGTTTATATGCATTTCAGTTTGCCAAGTTCCACCTCTGGATAACTGTAGGATACAGGCACTTTTTAGAGTTTATATTGGGCACACGTGAGCTTAGCAACAGAACTTGAGATCTCACAGAGAAATCTGGGTGTAAGTTTTCCTCAATTTCCAAATTAGCACTGGACACAGGAATGATAAGTATCAGAAGACATCATTGAGCACAGCTTCAAGACAGGTCTCAACACACCATTAAATCTTGGTGCTGTTACCAAAAAGGTTCAAAAGCCATACTGATAACTGACAAGTTATTCTAACGATAAAGTAAAATATTCACCTAGAATATCCATGAATAACAGCATAATCCTCAGCTGTCCATCCATTAGTGTCTTTATGGGAAACATCAGCACCATACCGAAGAAGAACTTTAATCAAATTAAGTTCCCCACCAGAGGCAGCAGTCATAAGTGGGGTTCTGAAACATCCAAAATATGATATGAAATAGCTTATTTTACACAGACACTGTAATTATTTTTATTCCTATTTGCTCTTAAAAAAAAGTATTTTCCCCTATTACTTTAAAATGAACAAAAGACAAAGCAATATTCATTATTAAGAGCAACAATAAAATGGGAGAGGGAGACATAACAACCATGCATTCAATCTTCAGACAAAGCTTCCACATAGACAACACTTACAAACTACGCTGCTATGCAGGAGAGGGTTTTTCAAATTGAGGCAATACTGCTGAGCTAATGGGCACATTTCTTGCCAGAAGAGCCACCACAGACAACGCCTTCTTGCAATCTTTAATGTGAAAAGCATCCATTGAAGTATGATAGCAGTCAAGTGCAGAAATGCTTTCACAAGTCACACAGAAATAGCTCCTTCTTTGTGGCTCCCTGTTTTCTTTTTTCAAAGCTCATTCCCATGCCTCTCATCAATCCAACCTAAAGAATATTAGAAACATCAATGCAGTGCTTTGACAAATACCTCACCTTTCACACGGATCTCGAGCATGCACATCAGCTCCTTTTTTAAGGAGAAAGTCTACCATCTCTTCATGATGTTCAGAGACAGCAAGAATAAGCGGGGTATATCCCTCCTGAAAGGGCAGATAAATAAACCAAGTTAAAAATCACAGTCAAAAAAATCTTCAAGAGAAATACTAATGCAACTCTTTGAAAGAACTTCCTGAACAAATATAAAAAAATACCTTGTTCTGAGCATCGATACTGGCATTATGCTCAAGTAACAGTCCTGCTATAGATGTATTAGGAGATATGACAGCCAGGTGAAGGGCAGTGTTGCCATCAGCATCTGCCAGATTCGGGTTGGCACCATGGTCTAGCAGAATAGCCACACATTTTTCTTGCTGGCACTGTACTGCCTGGGAACAACACACAAAAAAAGGAAAAACTTCCAGCATTTACATTTCACTCTGCTACAATTCCCTCAGCCTCCCAATGCTAAAAAAGTTAAGAGCACCTTCAAAGATTAGCTAATGTATTCCTATTCCATGCTAATTACAATATGCATTTTCTACGTGGGTCTAAGTAAAGAATACTGCAAAATATTTATTATGCATGAAATAATATGTAAGCCCCACTTGCAAGAACATAACATATTCCACATACCTTCATCAGTGGTGATCTGTTATCATTGTCAAAAAGATTTAGATTACACTTGTTTTCTACTAGATATGTAACGACATCCACATGACCGTTTGCACAAGCAAGATGCAGAGGTGTCCTAAAAATTAAATATATTAAATTAGCACAGACAGGCAACTAAAGAAATCATTTCAGGCTAAGATAAATGGGAATGGCCACAAGTTTCACTTTGCAAAAAGCAATCTTAAGAAAAGATTTCTCATTCCATCACCAGTAACAGCAGTTGCACACCAAATGCCTGAGGCTGGCTAGCAAAACCTCTCCAGAGAATCCGCTTAGTAAGATGACATTTCCTTCACTGTAGAACTGAATCTGCAAAAACAGATTCCTGTGCCAAACATTGGTCACTGCCTCCAGGAGGACTACACACATGCCACAGCAACAGAGACCAGAGCCTGGGAACCTGAGGACTGTGGCAAATAAACCTTTAAGTTCTTCCATGATCGTTCACATGCCAGGAGTATATCAGAGATGTAGCAAACGGATTTTATAGCAAGAATATTAGTGTTGCCCTGCACTTTGAGAATTTCTGGTTTTTCTATAGCTTGTTTACTTCTCCAGCAAGCACAAGAACACACTTCACCAAAGCACCTCTGATAACATGTAGCAAACCAGACAGCAGAACACTGTAATCCTGACCACAGGAAAGTAATATTTGACCTTCCTGACATGTATAACTACCATAGTCATAAAAAGCCTATTACAGAGGAAGTCCTCTACAAGGAGGTAATACTGTGTATCCACAATACATGACCAGTGTATGAAAAGGAAACCTTTTTTTATTCAAGTTAAAGCCTTGCCAGAAAGACAAGGGCTCCTTCAAACCACAGAACATCTTAGGTCTGGTATCAATTTAACCAGCCTACTTGTACCCAAAGACACAATCACCCAGAAAGTCCTTGCGTGTGTTTCCCCCTAAATGACAGGCACAAAGCAGCACAAGACTTGCCCTGTGCAAAAGGCAAGGTCCCTGCTGCCCTGCAGGACACCTGTCCCAACAGAGCAGGAGATAAGCTAGAAAACAGCTGGAACCTTCCTCCCTTGAAGGTGAGGCAATAAAAATTCTACAGTTCCTCAAGAACTGAGAAGGATGGCAGCACCAATTCTAAACCACATCACTATGTGTAGGTCCTTCTCCGTATTTAGGAAAGCTCAACTAACCTTGCAATTGTTTTAGTACCTTGCTGAGAGATAGGGGCTCACTGGCTAGGTGGGAACCGAAAGTGAGAGGTAAACAAACGTGACGCAAAACCACAGCAATTTGTAATGCAGATACTTCTTGTTACAGGGCAGTTGATGAGTCTCCTCCATGGCAACAAGGACAACAAAACCACACAAAACTTCAAAGAACTTGTAATGTCTTGCTACGGACAGGGAACAGACTGAAGCATCAACAGAAGAGTACCTCAAAGGCGACTACCATTACTTTTTGAGAAATTCCCTTGTAAGTATGCAGGATCCTTCATCTTTGAAGAAATAACTGACTGAGATCATCGGAAAGCTAACCAGAACTCGTTATGATGGAGTCCATGATCATCTAAAACCCGCTACTACCAAGCACTAGGAAACATGACAAACCTGAAGAAGTCACTATCAGCTTTGCAAATGGAAATGCCTTCAGAAAACCTGCAGATTCATTTCTGTCCTCCTCAACCTAGCCTCTCAGTATGCTAACAGGAAAGGAGATGGCTCCGCTTGGAGCACGGCCGGCTGAGCTCCACAGAAGATCCATTTCAGGGAACAGGCTTGCAGAGAACATCAGTGTTCACAGTTGCCTGTACATGCAAAAGGCCTCAAGCAATACCAAAGCTGTTCTGCCCCCTAGCCCTGGAGACCCTGCTGCTCCTGCTGCTGCAATCCTATGCAGATCACCCACAGGGTAGAAGAGGACTGCTGATGCCTGAGCAGCTGCAAAACAGTCCCACTGGGAGATCACAGGGAAACAGCAGGTTGACGGCACACACTTCCAACAGCACTTGAGCCGACGACTCAGCAGCTACGAGCTCAGCAATGAAAAGCTCTAGAGTTCACTGACAGGCAGCTGACAGGGTAAATCTCTCTTAGCGATTAGCTTTGACCCTGGATTCATGACTAGCCGGCGTTGTGCTAGTTTTGCCCATCTCTTTCAGCAAGGCTGAAAGCTTTACTAGACCACCTCCGAAAAGCTGCCTGCTCCTAACTGATGCTGTTTCCACTGATCAGCTCCTGCTGATGTTTCTGGAGGTCCTGTGGGCTACAGGACCCACTTTATGGAAGGAGCTTGCAGGTGTGACACTTGCCACATGCAGGATTTCACTTCTGGAAATCCTTAGGAGCAGAACTGAGATATTCATATGAACAATGCACGCATTTTAGCCATTACCACCCACATTTCCTAATCTTTACATCCATTTCCAATGATGTCAACTCTTCCAGTCCCTGGAGGACACAACGGTAAGCTCTCAGGTAAGCTTTCCAGCAGTGGGCATTGTCATGCCAAAACCATTGCAGTGCTCTATCATACATAAACTGCTTTGTCTCTTGTTTTTTTTACATTGTATTACTTTATTTGCCCAGTTATAACACTGATAATAGCATGACACACAGAAGGAAACCTTTCCAGAGGAAAAAAAGCTTTCTAGATAAGATGAACTTAAAATGCAAAAACTAGCCAAGTTTCATGCCAGGGTCTGCTAAGACCTGATGACTGACTGAATTAGCAACAGTGAAAGAGAAGGTAGTAAAAAGAAAAAAAAAGAAAAACATTCAGCTGCTATTTCCATAGATGTCATTGGGTACCTTGATTCAGGCAGCTGGAGTACACACAAAATGCACTCAATCCACCTAAAATTGCATGCCCCATCTCCAGCTGCACAAGCAAATACTGACTGGCAACACTCAGGCACACAACCCACATTACTAAAGTGCATGCTTACTGAGGTCTTCCTTGCTTCTCCTACAGATCTATGTAGTTTTAGGTGTTTTCAGAGCAATAAGCTAGCTTGCTGGCAAAAGTTTGGTCTTCAGGACAGACAGTCTAGGAAGCTGAGCTACTTTAATAAAACCAGCATCTCTTCAGAACATCATAAAGGTTTTGACTCTGAGTCTTTTCAGAAAAGGCATTAAACGGTTGACACATACAAAACCCCAAAACTTCAGCTGATTCCCTTATGCTTGCGATGGATCACTAGGAACTATGCTGCATCCTAAGGCTTCTCGTTAAGATGTAATTGCCAAGTACTTGCTGTGCTTGAGTCAAAAGCCCACACAATAACACCTGCCAGAAGAAGCAGCTCCTCCTGCAAGTCACTGTCCAGATCTTCCAATCCAAGGTATTGATTAGCTGTACCAAAGACTTGGAGCAAAAAACTAAGTAACTGCCACCTTAAATCAGACTGTTGCTTTGGCTGTTACATCACAGTCACAAAAGGCACATCAGGCAACTGCACACGCAGCATCAAGAAACAACAGTTCAAGAAGGACAGGGAACTACTGGAGAGAGACCAGTGGAGGGCTACAAAGATGATGGGCTACAAAGGAAATGGAGCACCTCTCTGATGAGGAAAGGCTGAGAGACTTGAGTCTGTTTAGTCTCGAGAAGAGAAGACTGAGAGAGGACCTCATCAATGCTTATAAATATCTAAAGGGCAGGTTTCAAGAGGATGGGGCCAGACTTTTCCCAGTGGTGCCTGGTGAAAGGATAAGGGGCAATGGGCACAGACTAGAACAGTGGAAATTCCATCTCAACATGAAGAAAACCTTCTTTACTCTGAGGGTACCAGAGCACTGGAACAGGTTGCCCAGAGACATTATGGAGTCTTCTTCTCTGAAGATATACAAAACCCGCCTGGAGGTGTTCCTGTCTATCCTGCTCTAGGGGCACTTGCTTCAGCAGAGGCGTTTGACTAGATCATCTCTGAAGGTCCCTTCCAACCCCTATAATTCTGTTATTTGTTTTCTGTGATTCTGCGCTGTAACTCGTTCCTAACTGCAGTGCAGAGCACCTCTCCTTAAGGTAATCACAGTTGAGGCTTTCTTGGCTCAGCCACTAAACCTACACGCTGAGTCCTCAAAGATGCGCAGTGATGGATGAGATCGGACCCTGACTTCAATGCGTGGCTGGGGAATGGCCCTGAGGCTCCTTCTGCCACCCACCTTTGCCAGGCTGCGGCCAGCTCCCCTCCACTCCTGCAGCCCCCAGGCAAGGAAATACCACTCCGGGCGTGAGACCCTGGGACAAAAAGTGTCAGGCGACAGTTGCCCGCCAGGCCGAACTCGAGGGTTTCGGGCAGCCCAAGCCCCATTCCCGCACCCAGCCGAGGGCCGAGCTCGGCTGCGGAGCCAGCCCTCCCGCTCCCGGCAGCGAGGCGGCCGTTCGCCCCCATCACGGCTGACCTGCCGGGGGCCGCAGCTGCACCAGGGCCTCCTGGCTGTCCCGGGACCCCCCACTCTGCCTCAGCGCCGCTGCCCCCCCCTCCCCCCCCTTACCGCTCCGCCTTGTCCCGCTCGTCGATGCGGGACTTCTTCAGCCCCTGCCGCACCTGGGCCAGGTCGCCGCTGGCGGCCGCACGGTGCAGCTTGCTCAGGTCCTTCTGCCGGAGCTCGTAGGCACCGGCGGGGCTGGGCAGGGAGGCGCTGCCCGACGGCGGCTGCCCCTTCCTCTTCCTCCCGAACCCGAAGATCCTCTTCATCCCGCTGCTGGGACGCGGGCACGGTCCCGCCTCAGGAGAGCTACGCCGGGAGGCACCCGGCGGGCTATGTTGGGCCCCAGGCAGGGAAGAGGAACCCGCAGCAGCAGCCTCGGCCCGGTACGGCTGCTGCGGAGCGAACCGCCGACGGGCCGGCACGCCGAGGACCGGGTCGCGCCCCCGGTAACAGCGGCACCCCCCAGGTCCGGCGCCTCCCGCGCAGGCGCGGTGGGGCGGCGAGGGGAGGACGAAGGCCCGCTCCGCCGGCGGTTCCGCGCATGCGCGGCGGCGGGAGTTGGCGGGGCGGTGAAATATCATGCGGGATGCCGGCATGCGTGACTTTAAAGTTAGTTGCTGGTTTGCCCGTGTGAGTTGTTTGTGTGGCAACCGGTGAGTGATGTCGCTTTCTTGCCCCTCGTGCTGTGACGGCGGGTCTGAGGTAGAAGGCAGCTGGACGCGGCCCTGCCAAGCGCGGCGGGGGCATTGAGAGGCCTGTCGTGGCCCGATGGGGTCCTGGGGGGCTTCTGCGCCCCACAGAGTACTCGGGGACCGCCGCCGTGGAGTTGCTGAGGGTGTTGGTGCACCTGGAAGCAGGAGTTCCCCGCTGACCCCCAGCAGGGTCTGGGCCACCAGCCCACGGGGCAGCTTGGCCCATTTTGCTTTGAAAGCAAATTGGGGGGAGGGGGTGTTGGTGGATGAAAAGCCCAACATGAGCAGACAATGTGTGCTCGAAGCCTGAAAAGCCAGCAGCGTCCTGGGCTGCATCAAAAGAAGCAGCAGGTCGATGGAGGTGATTCTGCCCCTCTACTCTGCTCTCATGGAGTGACACAACTCCATCTCGACCTGGAGTACTGTGTTCAGCTCTGAAGTCCTTAACACAGGAAGGACATGGACCTGTTGGAGCATGTCCAGAGGAGGACCACAAAGATGATCAGAGGGCTGGAGCACTTCTCCTATGAGGACAGGCTGAGAGAGTTGGGGTTGTTCAGCCTGGAGAAGAGAAGGCTCTGGGGAGACCTTGTAGCGGCCTTCCAGTAGACCTGTGGACCTGTTGGAGCGTGTCCAGAGGAGGACCACAAAGGGAGAGGGCTGGAACACCTCTCCTATGAGGTCAGGCTGATAGAGTTGGCTCTCAGAGAGAGGCTGAGAGAGAGAAGAGAAGGCTCCGGGCAGACCTTGTAGCAGCCTTCCAGTACTTGAAGGGGGCCTACAGGAGAGATGGGGAGGGATTCTTTATCAGGGAGTGGAGCGATAGGATGAGGGGTAATGGTTTTAAATTGAGAAAGGGTAGCTTTAGATTAGCTTTTAGGGAAAAGTTCCTTACTGTGAGGGTGGTGAGACACTGGAACAGGTTTTCAGGGAAGTTGTGGGTGCCCCATCCCTGGAGGTGTTCAGGGCCAGGCTGGATGGGGCTTTGAACAACCTGTCTAGTGGGAGGTGTCCCTGCACATGGCAGGGGGGTTGGAACCCTATGGTCTTTAAGGTCCCTTCCAACTCTAACCATTCTATGATTCTATGATATAGAAGGTGCCAGTGTATGAAAATACAGCAGCATGTGAAATTACATCATGCTGAATGAGTATAATTGTAAGCGGATCAGTACAGCTATGAGTGGAGAAAACAGTGAGAGGCTAGAACAGTTCCCTAATTGACAGTCAAGGGTTATGATACAGCTGGTGTTTGTGAAGGGACGCTATAAGGGGCTGCCACCTCCAGCAGTTCCTGTGTCTTCCTCCTCAGCCGCAGAGTGGAAAGCTCAATACTGAACTTTTGTGTTTGTACAGGGGTCAGCACAAGGAAGGTGTGATTTAGTCCTTAAGTACTGTGAAGGACTAAAATCTATTAATCAGCAGCTAGATTCATGTAAGCTGTCTTTCCTTTGATATGCCTGTAGTGGCCCTAGCACGGCCCTAGTCTGGGTGAGAGTAGGTCCTCGTCAATCTGCTTTTTCTTGTGTCATTCTTCTTTGCAAGGTGTTGCAAAGGCTGTTAAACCCAAGAAGTATGGAAAGGGAATTTTGTTGTGAAGAAAGTTTGTAAGTGCAAAAAGAGGATGAATATGCTCTGTCTGTAGCACTGTGCCAGACGAAATGAAGCTTACCAGTAATATGGTCCTCTGTAGCGCACCTGCTACAGGACATATGGCATCCTCGCTGCTGTGTAACTTGTGAGCCTTGCAATCATTCAGCCCCCGATGACAGCTCGTTTTGTGTTCACAGAGGTGCAATGGCAGTAGGAATCACTGCCCAGCCTAGTGTTCAAAGGAGATGGTGCTGTATAGATCGGGAGATAGGTTGGGAAATTTGTTACCCAGTATCTTTGGGAAAGAAATCTTACAACGCTGTCACTGTGGAAGTTAGTGTTTGGTGCCAGTGTTTTCCCAGGTGACCCCCATAGGGCAGTCTGTCCCCAGGTTTAGGGTGGGTGAGGTAATTTTGTGTTGGTTAAGTCTCTGTCCACATCACGTGGTTCATCCCATAATCACTCCTCAATACAACAAGGAGTCTCGAGGAGTAAAACCTTATGAATGGCTAAGGATTTCCCCCTGCCCCCTTGTTTTGCATTCTCTACAGAGCTTCACAGTCTCTTAGAGCCAGACTCCTGAACTCTGTTGAGCCCTGTCCTCAAAGCTTCCCAATGTCCCCTGTGGGGGCTCCAGCTGCAGCTTTTTTTTTTTAATTTTTCTTTTTTTCGGGAGCTAGCTTTACAGCACAGCTCAATGCAGAGGGAGATGGATAATTAAGCAGCGTTGGGACCCAATGCAGCTTTTCCAAAGGCACAGTGCATACTTGAAACAGGGCTTTTGTGCTACCGTGTTGCCTTCCTGCCTGTGCAGCCGCAGGAGGGAACACCCTTGCGTGAAGAGGCTGGTAGTTTTCCTCTCAGAAACGTGTTGCTGCTTTCCATGTGCGCTTTTTGCCATCTAGTGGCAGCAACATATTGTTGTACTGTTTGCCTCTTTAATCGCGCTTTCCAGGCATGGTGCAAAATAGTGCTGTAGGACTTCTCCATCAAGAAGCACGGTCCAACTATCCATCCACGCTACTGACTGTGCTGCTGTGATGAAGCGCCAGGAGACTAGCTTTTTCTGAAATGGTCAGACTGGGGGAAGTATCCACTGTCAAGTAAAACTACAGGAATGCTCAAAATCAGTGCTTTTCTGAAGCTTAATGGAGTTTGGAGTTATTTAAGGAAATACTCCTCATGTGATCCTGTGGATGCCTTGTTGCTGATTTGGGGATGAATCCTGAAAGGTAACATTGAGGGACCTCTAAAATGGAAAGTCATATTTTGATGGGAGTGTTTGTTCCATCGGCACAATTAGGTATGCTGTATCTCTGAAATGCAGCAGTTCTGTTGGGGATGCAGGTAGTTAAACCAGCTCCAGGACACTAATGCCAAATTGCTTTAGAGAAATTTTCCTTACCGAAAGAACTACAGTCCTGCAGATCTATAGGGACTGCATGTAGACACCTTCCTGAGCTTCCACCCACTTTTGAAGCAGGCTGCATCTTTGAAATGAGTTTGTCTTTATTGATGGCTTGTTCTAGCTCCCGAGGTGAAGCTATGAAAAATGTCTTTTCACATCTAGATATTAGAGGCCTACTTTTGTTCACCCGACATCTAAAGGATGCTACAGTCCCACCAGTTTGCAAGTATGATAGGAATAATATCCATCCATATTACTGCTGAGGTACTGAGACCTAAAGCAACCATTAGCAACTTTGGCATGGGTGGTAGGTGCCAAAAGGCAATAGCAGCTATGTCCCAGGTGCTTCGGGGTAGATGTTGCACACAGGATTAGACATGACATAAAGTGTAGCTACTCGTGGAGTGTTTCAGGCATGTCGTGATGTCTCGAAAAGTGACCTTGGAGTGGTCCTTTATCTAAACAGCTTTACTGGGGCTGTCCTCAGGAACAATCTTGCAGAACAACACTGAAATGGCCAAATACTCTCCAGTAGGTTATAATGTCTGAAGAGTTCTATGCAATGCACTTTGGTAAGCAGGCTTTTTTGACAATGTATTTTGCTTTGCTCCAAGACAGGCATTATTTCCCAAGATATAGAAACACTGTGCAGAATAAAGTCCAGTAAAAGGAAACACAGCTCAAAGTAGCATTGCACTGGAGATGGAGAACTAAGGTAGGTCTACATTCCATGGTATGATGGATTTCTTAGCATAATCATATTACGTTGCCATAACGATATTTGCTCCCATAAGCAAGTGAGCTTGTTTAACAGTATCTTCACCCTGTTCACAAGGATGTCATGAGGACAGTCCCTTAATCCCACTTCATTTGATGTGTGTCTTACAGAGCTGTTTCCCCACTGAGCTCTAGTGGCCTACCTCTCCCATGTGTGAAGCCTGCTAATTTGCTTTCCCCTATGGAAACTTCACAGATGGCTACTGCCCAATCAGTACACAGTTTCCAGATGTCTAGTTGATAGATGTTTGTTTAGCAAGCATCTGTGGTGATTTAGGGTGATCTCGCCTCCAGCTGCTTGCTCTTGCCTTCCACTCGGAAGGAAAGAGGTTGCCATTCACCTCTGTGGTACGTGTGAGCATTCCCTGGTGGGCTTTCCCTTTTAAAATGGTCGACTGGATTCTACCCGAAGCAGTTGAGGAGATACTCCGCAAAACAATCCACAGGCTTGAGGTAATAGCTTTAGATGGGGATATTTGTTGCTGTTGGCAAAAATTAACTTTTGCTTATACCCAGCTGTGGGATAGTAATTCTGACAGTGGGCCAGTAACCAGGAGCTGGAAGTGGAAAAGTCCTTCAGCACTCCAGTTGAATCTGGGAGGGTGTGAATAGTCATAGCCCAAATGCTGCACACTATAAAGAATTCATGTCTTTTCCATGCTTCTTTCTGGGACAAGCATTTTATTTCTAAAAATCTATTAGTGCAAGACAAGAACTTAAGCTGAATTTTAAGAAAGCTAGCAACGAAAGAGAGAAAACACCAATAGCAAAGATATCTTGAATGTGTATTTTATTATTGAGGTACTAAATTTATCACAGTCAAAGAATTAATGTGCTAATACGTAATGAGCCCAACAAACATCAATGTTACATATTTACCCACAGAAATAGTCCCAGTAAGCAAGCCAAATTGCCTGATTATCTGCCCTATTTTATTTACTGCAGGACATGGTTACATAATGTGCCAAGCTGGGGGCAGAGCCTTCTTTGTTTTTAAGTGGTGTGATGTGATTAAGGAATGATGTTCTTTTACCTCCACCTTCTGTTTGGAAGCTTTCCTGTCCGACTGAAGCGTTATTGTGTTGTATCAAAGCCTCTATGCATATAGTGTTTAGATTTTGGGGGTTTTTTTTGCAATTAAATTTCAGTTTCTTCTCTTGTCCAAGGAAATCGGTTTACAATACTCTTAAAATAATCTTCCCTTATAAATAATTTTCAAGCTGCTTAGTTTAAAATTACAAGGTCATAGAATGAAAGTAAAAGGCTCGTTTAACCATTAAACCTTGTTTTTGTTTAAGCCTCAGCCTTTATTCATTGCCATTGACTGATAATGGTCCTTTAAGTATCTGAGGGAAGCTGAGAAACTGTCACGTACCTTAGGAGTGGTATAAAGAAGTAGCAAATTCTTGTCTTGAAGTGAGGCTTTTTTATGACAAATTAAAATGAGTAACTAGAAATGGTAAAAATAACCCTTCTTCTGTGGCGGGTGCTCAGCTGGCTGTATTTGGTGTTGTTAGAGCTAGACAGTTACTGTTCTATTGGTGTTTGGTTGTTTTGCTCTTGGATAAGGTGCTGAATGCCGTTAGCTCTTTGTTACCACCTTTTCCCATCTTTTCAGTTATAATAAGCGCTTGTTCTTCATCTCATATTTAAATAGCAAACTGGCTTGCTATGGCTGTACAGAACTCGCTGCAGAAAGCGTTGTGTTCCACTGCTATGGTACAATTATAATAATTTAGGTTTTGTCCCAATACAAGTCTAACCCATAACCGGAAAAATGGACACATAATTTTATTGACCTACCAGTAATTATTGGAAGGGCAACTGTCTTTTCAGTAACTAGAGTAAGAGGTAAATAAGCAACGAATACTAATGTGTTGAATGAAAGATGGTGCAACATTTCCCCAAATTGTAGGATTGCAATTGGCCATCACATTTTATCAATGTAATTAAAAGGCAGATAAGAAAAGAATGACCCATGCAGTATGCAAACTGGAAAGTGTAGATTAAATTTATTTTTCAGCATCAGTTTTTTAAAAACATTGATTACTGTGTTTGCAGATAACGCTAAATAATGTTAATGCAAGACAGAAAATACAGGGTGTGAATTTTACATAAGCTAATGAAAGGATTACTTTTGGTGATGAAAATATTAATTGTCTAAGACTGGGTGCATTTCTTTGTTCCGTCTCTGGGTACCACTGTTATGCCATCTATATACTTTTTTGTCTGGTTAGTTTCTGCTAACAAGATTTTTAAGTGAGTAATCACAGATCAATTATTTTCTTCTTTGTTACAAAGACTGGAGCTTTCCTTGCCTGTTGCTGTACATTTCAAGTTACGGTGGTCATTTTATACACCTTGCACTATTTGTGGCTTGCTTTATATACATAATACATATGCACAAATATAGTTGAGTAAGTATGTATATAAAATACAATTGATAGGCTATTTAAAATGTGTAACTAGCTTTGGAATATAAACCTTGTTTGTTTTCAGAGGAATTGTGGTTGTAAACTAGGGAAAAATCTCTCCTCCTTTTTTCGTTTATAGAGAAAAAAACCAAAAAAAATCCAAACAAAAAAAACCAGATTCAATGTTGTAAAAATTGATTCCAATTCAGCAAAGATCAAATCCAGAAAAGAATAATTTTGCTCCTTGTTCCAAGTGGGGGGGAAAAGGGGAGAGAAAGAAGGATTTTTTCTTATATAAAAGCCGGAGAGGGATAATTGAAGTGCCTTGTTCAGGCAACAGGTAACAACCATCTTAGAGTAATATCACGTCACAAGGCTCTACTCTACACCTACGTGTGATGGAGGGAGGGTCAGCAGTGAACCTTGGTGCTGTTCCCAGGGATCTGATGGCTATTGTCAGCCTCTTCACCAGGCTGATCATGTTTGTCCCCACAGAAAGATGTTATGGATATGTGTTTTGTTTAGTTTTGTTTTGGTTTTCGGGTTTTTTTTTGTTTTTTAATGAAACAATAGTCTTTTCAGAGAAATGTGATACATTTTACTTTCGTGCTCTCAGGCTTGATCCTACTTGATCTCAGTAATACATCTCCAGGCTTGACCACAGTAAATAAAGAAAAATGTCATCATTATTGTCACTCTCCTCTAGGGAGAGTTTGTCTGCCTGGTTCAGCACTTGGTCTGCAAGAGGCTTTGCCTTAGTCGCATCCCACCCTAGCAGTAGGAATGCTAGCTAGGTAGCTGAGTTTCTCTAGTCCCCACCAGATTTTTTTGTTTGTATATTGTGCATTTGTTTGTTTTCTGAAGTTCTGGTGAGCTACAGCTGTGGGTGAACCTGCATGTCTACTGAAGAACTACTAGATTACTATATTATTTCATATCAGCTTAACGCATTTTAGCATTTCCTGAGTTTTCACTTGGCTGGCCAGTTCTCCTTTCTCACAGAAGTACGTTATGTAGGCTTCAGTAGAGTATACAAGTTTAATGATTTCTTCCTGATGCATTTTTTTGCACAGGTCCCCAGTGACTGTGATCTACCACTGAACTGCTGGTTGTGCTATGTCTGTCAAACAGCCCTGGAGTAATTGTGTATCACTAGATAACTAGCTATATAGCAGATTATTTATGATTAATAACACTGGACTCCATTTTATATTGTGCATTGTGTTTTCAAGTTCAGCTGGGTGGCAACAGAAGTGACTTAGCAGGTGCACCGGTCTGAAGAGAGCAGACAAAAACAGATATGAAGAAAGAGAAACTAGAAGAGAGGAAATTGGATACGGGGGTACTCAATACAAAAATGTTTAAAAGAGACCAATAAATACAGTCTGTAAAATGTTAGTCATTTGGATTAGTCTTAATTGTAAAGATGAGGAACAGTAAGTTTGTGTTTCCACCTTAAGCAGAACTGTTCTGAATTTTAAGGGAACAACCTTCTTCAAGGTTGGTCACTTTTGAAGTAAAACCCCAGGCACCTCAGACACAGAGCATTTGGGTGCAGGCTGAATGTAGGCTTTGTAACTCAGTGAGTTGGAGCAAATGGGAATTAAAATGCCCAGTCCGGTCAATATCCCAGTAAAAGCAGTCATTGTCCACAGAGCCAGCAGGGGTAACTAGTGGGGTTACTCTGGCCCCCACAGTCTCTGGGATCTAGTAGGCAGGGCACCCGTCCTCTTTTCATTGGGATAATTTGGGAACAGGTCCCTTTGTCCCTGCCTGGGTTTACATGCAGCCACACAACCTAGATCCTCCAAATTGGCACTCCCCTTGTCTCTTTCTCCAAGAGCACCGTCCTGAGATCTGCAGACGGTACCTCTGATAACACCTGCAGGAAAGCAGTCTCCTTGGTCACCTGGTGATGACCAAGCCTCTTGCTTCCCGTGGTCACCCCTCCTGCTTCCAGAAAGCTGTGCCACCCACGAACCCCAGTGAGGCTCCACTTCCCCCTTCACTTCAGCAGCTCCTCTCTCCCCCTCCAAAAACCCCTCAGTGCCGTCACTGCCTGTGTGATGTGTGGCATCACTGAGCACAACCCCACTAGCACCACAGCAGTCTGTATGGCCTCTGATCTCTTCTGTCTTTTCTCTGGCTAAAAGGCAGGAGTGGAAGAGTAACAACTCCTACATCAGCATTGGAAGAATGGAGATATTGTGCCTGTTGGTTTTATAATGATGAGGAAAAAGAGAGGTACAGCAGATCAGCCTAGGGCATAGCACAGAGCTGTCAGGGGAAGAGCATTGACTTTAACATGAAACGCTCGGTTACTGTAGAACGCTTTCTGACAATTTCTACAATTCATTGGTCACAATCTACAGAAGATTTGAAACAAAGGTACCCATGTCTTTCTTTGCATGCAGAGGGAATTTTGTTATTTGAGAGGATTATTTGTAACACAAGTTTGGAACAAGTTCCCCACCTGTTTTAATAAATAATGTTAAAATGTTCTTAGAGGCAGACGGCTGTTCTGGGAGCTGCGTCACGCGTCATCTGTGAATATCTATAAAGCTCTGCGTCTGGTTGACTAGAAGGGCAAATTTGCATTTGTTCAATGCAAGTTTCACTGGAGCATTGCAACAGAATTTCCACATGGAAAATACTTTACTGGCTAAGGGTTAGATCTTTCTAGAGTAGACTGTTGCTGGCAGGAAGCTGGGCTCTGTCACTGAGCTGGTCATTTTCCCTGGACATGTGATAAGGGCTGAGATCTCATCTCTGACCCCTTAGCTCAGCTTTTTGAACATCTCAGATAGTTAATTATAAGCTCTTTCTGCATCAGTAGATCTCATAATTTCCCATGCAGTGAACAGTGGTAAACTATAGAAAAGCTGTTTCACAAACCTCTACCTCCTAGCCAGAGAAAAGGGAGGATGGTCACAGCCGATCAATTGGAAGGGCAGAGAGGTTAATTATTTTTGCCTGTTTGCTCAGTACCAGTCTTATCAGGCCTCTGGAAGGAGAAGCTGTAGGAAAGTTAGTGACACAGAAAGTAATTTCCCTGGTGAATTCATTTATTTACAGTCCATGCATATGCCCCGTTTAATAAAGAAGAGAGAGGGGTGAGGCTCGGGTGCGCTAATTCATCTCTGCTGTGAAGCCCTGCCATGTGTAGGAGCCCTTTTCTCAGGCTGGGGAGCACCACTGGGTGAGCTGGGACCCCAGGCAAGGTGCTGGAGCTTTTGCTGACATGGTGCTGTCACCCAGCAGAGAAATCCCTGGCAGAAGGTCAGGCTGGGCTCGCATTCCTGTCTAGAACAGCACAGCAGTGTCTGCTCCAGCTGCCCACAGCTCTGCGTTTCACTTATACAGCTGTGTGGTTCCTGGGGTGAAGCTGTTCATGGCTCAGTGCCAGGGCATGGGAGAGAAGCCGTGTCCATCTGTCTAGACATCCTCCAGCTATCTATCTGTTCAGCTTCCATGGGCACAACTTCCACCGTCAATTTCCCTTTTTTGGCTGTAAATCAGCATAGGTTTATGATACAACTGCTGGAAGAGCAGGTAAATTCAGTGGTGCACTTCCTCTACCGAGAGTTACACAGTGATTGTAGCAACTCAATATTTGTATTTAATTATCAGCTTCTGTCATACTATTTTCACATGTCCGGTGTTTATTTTGCCTTTTCACTATCATGCCAGATTAGCAATCATGTTTTGGGAAGAAGTGTTAAAGTGAAATTTTACTAACTTGCACTTTGCATAAATAAGAATTTTTACATAAAAATGAATTTTCTTCTAAATTCCCTTCATATTCAAATCCCTCTGGAGCACATATTTCCAATAATTACCCTATCTGAAAGGTAACACAGATGCCTTATGCCAGATGCAAGCTGTTGTGTGCTCCAATAGATCCTTCACTGTCCAGCTGGTAAAGTTAGAGACACTCCTATGAGAGCAAGTTTAGACCACAGGCATGTTAAGAAAATTCAGGTTTTCTACAATGGTAAGTTTTAGTTTGAGTTTTAGGGCTTAGGTGTACTGTTATCATTATAACTTATCATGTACTGCAATTCCTGAAATTCTGTCATTTCAGGAATTAAAAAAAAAGGATTTTAAACAGTTGCTATAGAAAAAGAATTCTAAACTAAATCTTTAGTTTAGAAAAATGGAAATTAGTTGCTCTGCTAATTTTAGAGTGAATGAAGCAGTCCAAATCAGGCCTAGGGGCCTGTACGTGGGGCCAGCATGGAGATGGCGGAATCTTGACATCATTATACGTACATATTTACAGCAAGAGGATGCAGAAGGTGCTCTCAAGCCTTCCTGAATCTCTGCTGGAGTCCTGAATGAGAGCTGCCAGGATGCTGGTTGTCTCTGGGCATGCAACTGTACATCACAAGGCCATTCTGAACCAGCCAGGTTGGGACCCCACAGGACTACGGGTAGGGCACTCCACATTGCCCAGGCTCACTCACATGAGCAGAGGTTTGTGCAAGCATAGGCTGGTGGGTACCGCATCTAGGACCCAAGCTAATATCTGGATAACACTGAATTCTGCTGTATGGGAATGCCAGTTTATCTGGAGATAGGAGCAGTGTTTCTGTCTGACACTAGTTTGGACAGGGCAGTGTAACCTTTGGCAGGATGCCAAAGATCTATGGATCTGTATATTTTTCCTCTGTAAGTGTTTTTCTTGTGTTCAGACGTTTCTCAAGGATGTCTCAGTTTTAACAGGCTGGCATTTGCCACTGTGAAAGTATTTTGCCAAGGTAATCATAAACCATTGCATAGGAAATAAAACTGTTCTTGACAAATATATTAACAGACAACTTTGGTTGATACATTACCTTGCTTTGTTCATGTATTTGTTCTATTATTCACTAATTTGATCCCCCTGGTCATTAGTGTTAGTGAGATTTAGCTGTTCCAGAATGTCAGTGAGAGATTTTAAATATCTCTAATTCGTTAACTACTACAGGCTATTTTCAGCAATACTGAAAATCTACTTTTATAGAATAATATCAGTAGAATATCACAGAATCCAGCATTTATAATAAAGATAGAATATAATTTCTTCTTTGTATGCCAAATGACACAAGTTATGCAGGCTTTTTACCACAGACAATATGCGTGGGAGTGCAGTTTTTTTCTGGCTGTTAAGTCATTAAGAAGAGCAGTTTTATAACTTGATCACAGGTGATAGATGGGTTTTGAGACACAGAAGGAAAACAGAAGATAAGCATGACATCTTTCTCCATCTCTCTCAGGCTGCTTGGATATTAGCTACTAACCTATAATAAGCAAAATTTTATGCTTCCTTTCCCACCTTCCTCGTACCCTCCATTACAGTTTTTCAATTGGGTTTTCATTACTTCAGGTAATGAAAAGCAACTAGGATGAAAATGAAGACTCTTGTGTTAGTATTTCTGATGCTGTAAGCAATTTGGGTGCACAAGGAAGACAATACCAAATTCTTTGCTAATGTAGGAGCACCCTTATCAGAATTGAGTCCTTCAGATTTTCAGTCCTATGTTTCCAGCCGGTATGTGAGTGGAAGTTCTAAGATTACCTGTTCAACTTCAGTAGCGTCGCAAATGCCTCCTGAGGGTATTGTAGTGCCTTAGACAAACATTTCAGCATCCTGCACTTTCTCACTGTGCTGCTTTTTGGGGGATTTTTGTTTGTTTATTTTTTTTTTACTTGCTGCTTATGTTACTGCAAATCTACCTATCCATAAATTTTCTTTTAGAGCTATGATGTTGAAGTGCTTTTGGGACAAAATCTTCTGTTATTATCGCCTCCTCTTTTTTTCCCCAGCTTTATTGACCTCCACTGCAGATTCTTGGATGGTGTGAGTTGATCTTGCTTCAGAAGCATATAATTTTATATCAACTGAGAATCTACTGTAGGGTTGTATGTTTTCAAGAAGGTGAGTGGCTCCATATGTAATGCTACACCTGGGTTAGAGCCTTGTCTTTAACCTTCAACAAATCTTTAGAAATTTCTTTTGTGCATGAAGGGTGTAGTCATCAATTATTTGCAGATTTGAATGGGATCAGACTGTTGCACAGAAACCTCAGTCAACTGTTTTGAGATGTCCATATTTTCCCACAGGTTATACACTACTTCTGTCTTTCCACTACTGAGTTGTTTGGGTTTTTTTGCCTAAGACCCCATTCCTTAACCAGTTCTTTTGCTCTGACTTAGATTATCACGTGGAAAGGCATGATTATTTCCTTAACACTAATTTATAGTGTATTCATAGCCCTTGTCTAGCAAAGCGGTTAAGTATTTCCTTATCTTTTCACTTGAAATTTGTTGTTCCAGTCTCATGCTCAAACATAAATGTGTGATTAAATACCTCGTTGGTTCAAAGCCAAAATAAGTGCAGATATCTTTGCCTTGTACATGGTAATTACAGATGTCTTCCTGAAAATCCCATGTGTCTAGTAATTTGCATGTTAGCACAGCATAACTTTGAAAGGTGTGAGAGCACTATAATAGTGCCTGAGTGCTGCAGTACTCCCCAAACTTCCATCCTGCAATAACCCCATTCCAGATGAGAAGGCAGTGTGCTATCAGGCTGGAGATGCAGGGCTTGCACACCTCTCCCAAGGCAAAGAGTGTCATCACACCTTCAAAATACATGTTGTAATTTTCAGTTATGGAATGTGAGTGTTTTGGGATGTATTTTCTTTTACTGCCGAGAAACAAGAAACATACATTAGCAACGCTTGGATGGCTACGCAGAGACAAGTATCAGAGTAGCTACAGGTCAAATTCTTCATCCCCCTTATGCAGTGTGCCCTTACCTGTCTCAAGTGCCAAATGAAACAATCGTGATGCTATCTTACATATGCAAAACATTGTGCTAAAGTACAGCATACACTGACTTAGTGGGTCCATGGCAAAATTTAGCGCAGAGGAACAAGCAAAATGCTGAGCTTTTGCTGAATAAGTAGTATAAACTGCAGCAAAGATGCTAAGTTAAATAAGGAGGTAGGTATGTAGATGTGAGGGACCAGATTTTTAAAAAGGTGGGATGATAGTTGCATTCCAAAATATCTAGCATCATGTCTAGGGGAAAAAGAAAAAAAAAAAAAAGAGTTCACCTATTTGTGGTATTTCCAAAGCAAACTGTCTGTGTGGAAGAAAGTTACCAAGATATTGTACATGAAAAATCTCTTCACTGCAGAGGCTAAGACCGTGAGGGGCACAGACACTCAACTCGCGGTGGCATTACTCACTCCAAAACAGGATTCACTCTGGTTGCCAGATACAGTATATAATGGGGACAGCTGCCACTGTAATTGATGGATACAGGACACAAGGCAGGCTTTAGCAGAGGTCAGGAAAGTGCACCAGGGCAGATGGTAGGGGCCAGGAGATACTGGCACCTGAGATTTCGGAAAATTTCCCTTCAGAAGGTGATTTTTTTAAGGTGATAGATTAATTTAATCGAGAACAAAGACACTTTAAGACTTGCTAATATTGGCAGTGATTAATCTTATTCACAATAAATTCTTCTATTCAGACTGCTTCTTACATAGGTGCCGTTGAGTGTTCTGAATCTTGTTAAATAGCTCTATGCAGTATTAGCTGCCCATTTTATTTGAAGCTACAAGAGCATAGCATGGAACATGTGCCCACTAGTGACAGCAAGTAAAACAACACAATTCCCTAAGACAGAGAACAAGACTATATTATGTACCTTTCAAAAACACTGTAATTACGGTGACATGATCTATGATACAAATGAGATTATTTCTAGTATTCTAATGACGTGAGTCCTATTTTTACCCTCTAGTGAGCAACGTGTTTCTTTCTTTATATATAAAATATTCTGCATAGATCAATTTTGTCTGACTTGGCAGGCAAATAATACTATTCTGTTCCTTCTTCACTCCTACTGTGCATAAAATATTAACCCTAGCATTACACAGAGGCAGATTTTTTGCATTTAATTATTACTCAGTTGCAGCCTGGAGACAGTATTAATTACGACAAAGTATGATACCACTCCTTCCCAATGTATGCATTTTGTCGCTAAATTGCTGAGATTAGTATCATACTGGGATAGTATTTCTCTATTAAATTCTTATTTTACATCATCTATATTTCATGGAGTCATGAAGGAACTCACTAAGGCCAGGGAATCTTAAGAGAACGTGGACCAGACATTATTTGCTGTGAGGCAGGAAGAATTTTAGCTCTGTTATTAGTCCTCATTTTTTGGTTTTCCTCTGCAGTTCTGACATCTGACCCAACCCTTGCTGCCCCTCAGGGAGCACCTTCTCTGTAGCTCCTCTGATGTGAAGGTGTGTACATGGATGGCATGGCCCTCTTGTGCTGGGGCTGCTTCTATCCCTGTATCCCTGTGAAAGTGGCAGCTGGGAGGGGACCATGTGCAGTGAAAGACATGGGTACTCGGAGCAAGTCACAGGATTGATGCACTTCTGTATGAAACAAGGATGAAAAGGGCATTCTCTGTTCCTTGTTAGGGCCCCAAGTGCATCCATGACCTCTGGGGGTTTTTTGGAGTCAGCTCAGCGCTGGCACTGATGTGGTACAGCCTTTGAGCACTTTTGGTTGACCCACTTGCTGTCACCGAGCCTGCTCTGCTCTTCTAGCTCGAGGCTGCCAGCACTGCATCCTGGCCCGTGAGGCCACTGACCCCACTAGCCTTGCTTACAGACTCACAGCTATCTGGCCAGCCTTGAGGCTCCTGGCTCTTGCTATGTTAGCTTCAGCAGGGAGGGTGAGTATTTCCAGCCAGGTTTTTCCATAGCCAGAGGGCAGAGCTGCTTCTTCAGAGGAAAGGACAGGGATTTGGATCCCAGGAGGCTGCCAGAGGAGCTGATCCCAGAGCCCTGAGACGCAGAGGCTGAAGCCAGGCACTGCCCTGTGGATCCTGAGCAGACATGGCTCCTTCCTCATAAAGAGACCTGAGGAGGTCCATGATTTCAGAAGCTGTCTGGTGGCCATCATTTCTTGCTGCTGGGTAAGACAGCTCTCTAAACAATGTGCTGCCTGGTTAGGATCCTTCTTTGGAGGTATCTGACCTGCCATGACTCGCACGGTAGGCTCTGAGGTTCCTCCTGCAGCAGACACGTTGCTTTTGCTGGTGAATGTTACACCAAACGCCAAGGCCAACAAAGGGACATTTACACATGTTCCAGAGTGCCACAGGAGAAGACGCTCTACAGCTGTGTAGGCTCCAAGACAATGACACACCAACATGGTGAGAAGGTCTGAACAGCTTTCCAGGATGAGGCATCTGTGGTATTTGAAGATGAGGAAACTTGAAAGCAAGTGGAGTTACAGATTTTGTCAAGAACATAGAAAGCAATGATTCATTTAACAAGTCATCGGTATACATGGGAGCCTAAACAGGATCATCGTGTATTTATTTCAAAGTTGTAAATTTGCTTGTATCTCTGACATAAGCCTGTATAGAAAACTACTTCACTGAGAGCTGCTCTGCTGGAAGTGATGCTTTTTCTAATCACGCTGAATCCTAAATTTATATAAATCCAAAGCAAAGGCTTTCCTTCACAGTGTTTAGATGGAAGCTCCAGTTTAAGTATAAGCTTTGCCTTGCCTTCTCCAAAACTAATAGCATTCTAAGGCTTAACTCTAACTAGGATTTCTACCTTGAGAGAAATGCAGTATAAAAATGGAACGGTGTATTTTTCCCTCCTTTGCCTTCAGCATTTTCTCTTCAGTTTGATAAAGCTCCCAGAAATTCTCACTGAAACTAGGATTTTAATATGCTAGGCTCAGTGAAAGAGAAAGAGGTTAAATTTGGCTCCTAGATTTCTGTGTGTATGTGGGTAATATGTGTGAAGGTAAAGTTTCCCACTTCTTTTCTGGAATGAGTTCAGGTCATAGTCATACCCTGTGGTAAGATCCATCTCACCTAACTGTATATATAGCTTTGTTTCACCTACACCTTTCATCTGTCCCTTTCTAGTCAAGAAGAAACAGGCGCTCCTAGAGCATGAATCACCAGACCTGTTTTAAATACCTGCCTTAGGGAGTGGTGAATCTCCACTGACTATCAAAGAAATCTTGAGTGACGTACTCAGATGTAGTATAAGATGTTTTCCATCCATTGCCTCTTCTCTGGCAGACAGAAATATTAATGCAGACATTTCTTGAAGCCTATTGCAATAGTTACGGTTTAAACTGCAGTTGAAAAAAAATACGTGACAGCCTAGATTTTGTGTATATTTACAAAATAAGGGTCTGAGATTCTTGCTGGTTTTCTCAAATCTGCATTTTAATAAGTGCACTTTTTATATTCTTTAACAAAACTTTTAGTCAGGTTCCTGAATTAGAAAAAAAAAAAAAAAGAAGAAGAAGAAAAAAAAGAAGATTGCTTTATTTATTTTCTCAGTCCAAAATTAATCTTTTGGGCAAACAGAATTGCAGAACTTACTAGTGCACCTTGGCATTTTTATTGTTTTTATGTTAGACTCTTGTTCCTTTCTAGGGAACATATACTTCAGATCTAAGGGACAGGAAAAACTTTGCTTAAGTGCACCCAGGGGAAGTGTTTCTTTCCCCAGATTTCCTGTGTTACATGCTACCATCAGTTCCTTGGTTGTGTCATGTTCCGTCATGTGGAGTAATACATGGTGACTGTGACAGCCAGCTGTGGTATGTCCCTCAAGGAGACATCGCCTGAGGGAAAATGCTCATTATTTTGAAACCCATTACATTTTTTCAGTTATAAAAAAACAACCATAATACTCAACAACAGCTTACCCTTCCTTGTTCAGAGAGATGCTGGCTGATTCTTCCTGCAAAGATCATAAGAGACCAGTCAGTGGCACACAATTAATCCATTCATCTAATAAATTTTAATGAGAACAAAAAGAGCTCAGAATTCCATCTGCCTGATAAAAAATGTAATGAGAACAAACCTCAGCATTAAAATTACTGTGTGAACAGAAATTCTCCAAACTATTTCCTTTTGACTAAGGTTAGAATGAGAGTACCAAGACAAGTAAATGGTGTAAATTTAATCATTTTTTTCGAAAGCATCAACATGGCAATTTGGTTGTTCTCTATAGGTGCTGTGCCAGCTTTTGACAGGCTCAGTGTACTGCAGGCTAGGCTAAGTAAGGAAGACACAGACAAAGAAAGACTGAGAACAACATGTAGAGCAGCTTACGTAAGGGAAAGCAGAGCACACAAAGATACTTAGGAAAGAAGGAAAGTAGTCAGTGAGATGAGGTGTGCAATAAAAATGCATATTTCCTTCACTGCCAAATGAGTTGTGAGGTGCATTCAGAAGAGTTACTGACAAGAAAAGTTGTTTTGTACCTAGTGAGCAAACAAATAGCTAATGGGGGTGAGCACCTAATGTCAACTACTGTTCCTAGATTTGATAAAGTATAGCTGAGGCTTTCTACTTCGTGGAAGAAACATATTTAAATGAGTCATTCTTTTGTTCTGAATTCATAGCCCAGATTCAGTCTAGCAAGGAAAGGGATGGTATTGAGATAGCAGCTCTGTTTAATCGCAGAATAGCAGAGAAGGGTCTGCCTTACACAGAACACATGTACCATAGTGTCAAACTCTTAAATGCCAAGTAAATGATAATAAAGACTTTGTGGTTGCATGTGGTGTAGCTGCAGTGAGTTTCTAGTTTTTAGCTGGAAACCTAGTCAGTTTAAGATAATATAGAGAAAAAGCCTCAGATATGCCCCCCTCAGTTCTGCCACCAGTCCGTGGGAATGTGACCACGTGGAAGAATAACACAAACGCAGGAACCTTTATAGGGCAGTCACCATCTCTGATACATTATCTGTCTTCTGAATTTCATACATTAACAGTGCCATTGCTGAGGGGGCCAGTCTATCTCTTTGCTCTGACAGGTACATAGTAGGTTACAGAATTTCACAGATGTTACTGGTGGGATCAGCCAGTCTGATCTTGTTGTCTTTAGAGACTACTAAAGGCCACCTTTATATTCCTTGTAGCCAGCCTGCATAGTTTAGCACAATGCTTAGGACTCTGGCTCTTGGTGGAGGTGAAAAAAGGAGGGTCCTACCAAAACCTAAAGTCCTTCTGAAGGAAGGACCCAATTCGAGGAGAGAACCCCAGGCTTGATACCATCTAATTCTCTTCTGAAAACACTCGATTTGGACCAAGAACTCATCCCTGCGGAGACACTACCACTAAAATGTTTGCATCTGCCCATTAACAACTACTGTTAAAGATCTGTTAATGACAGTTTTTGATGAAAATGTGCTGTTGCCTAATGCAGTGAGGGATTTTTATTTGAGGTATCATGTAGTAATAAGTGGTGAAAACCTGGAAAAATATCATCAGCACAGGAGTATTTATCAGTTAGCCCTGTAATTTTCTCAAAGAAAAAAGAAACAGTTTTGTATGACAAGACCTATCTTCTTTAAATCCCCATTTTGACTCACTATAATTGCATTTAGAACACTGTAATTACATATTGTAATATTATTTGGTAGTTGTATTTTTTGCTAACTGTGTTATAATTTCACTTGTGAGTGATGTCAGACTAACCAGTTTATGTTTTGCTAGCGCATCCTTTTTAGTCTTTTTAAACAGAGAAACAGCATCTGCAGTTCCTCTGTCCTTTCAGTATTTCCCTTTATAAGAACCACAAGACTAGTCTTAATATTAGTTGTTCACTCACTAAGCCTCTAGCAGGGTGGGAGTCATCTCAACTGACTTTAACCATCTAGATGTTACTCATTTAGCCCAAACTAAATTAGGCTTGTATAGCCAATGCTATTGTATAGCCAGTAGAAGGAGAAAGGCTCCACCAAAGAATAATTAACACAACTTAGGATATGAGCTGTATTTTAAAGACTGTCCTCTTCTGAGAGGTAAAAGTGCTTCTATATGACTAGCTCAAACTTAATAACTAAGTTTTAGACTGCTAAAATTAGGTGAGATGAATCTCATCCAAACTGAGCAAAAGTATCATAATCATTGCAATAACCAATCCTACTTTCCTGTTCTTTCTTCAAAATATTTAGTCCCTCTGTTATAACACACTTGAGATACATACTTAGCAACAGGCATCCTTACTCTATATCACCTCTTCATAAGGCTTCCTGCTGCTGCAGAAAAATATGCTCTTTAAAAATACGGTAGTGGCTCACAGGATTTTGCTAGCTGATCTTGCACAAATACATAATCCTTCTTACGGCACTGGTAGTATTTAAAGCCTAAGCATAAACCCTAATCAAATTCAGTTTTCAAGAGAAATCCATCAACTTAGAATAAACTGATTTTGCAAGCAAAAAGGGCCTTTTTCTTTTTTTTCATAAATGACACCTGTCTGCTCCTCATTCTCTATCTCCACAACTGCAAATAAAATAACCAAACTTATGCAGAAACGAAAATGTACAGACAAGGCCAGCTCTGTACTCATTTATATAGGAGTTTTGTTTTCTCCTCAGTGATTCCTGCCGAATTTTTTTGCCTCTGCTTTCATAAAATGTGAATGATGGATGAGACTGTGCTTTATTTACTCTTATTCTTTAGCACTTAGTTCTCTGGTAGATTCCTTTATTTTGATGAAACTACTAGGAAAACAGCATCCCACTCAAACTGACTAGGCAGCCAGAATCTGGTCCTATATTATGCAAGTACAAATAGGTATGAAAGATAAACAGGAGATGATCTAGATACATGGAGGAGTAAGATTATTGTTCAAATAATATGCCTATTTTCCTCATTCTGTGTAGGAAGAATAAGAATACCGTCTTGTTAGAGCTATGGCAAACCCCAAAGGCTTAAATACACAACTTCCTATGCAATCAAAAGGGTCAGTATATCAACTGTACATCAACTTTAGAGTCTGTCCCCTAACCTTAAGGGAAAAAAACCTAGCTATTACCACACATAAAATATAAATGGACAGTTTGTTTGATGATAGTAAAGATTTTTGATGTCATTCTCAGTAGCATCAAAATCAAATCCCTTTCTAACTCAATGGGACAAACTTTCAGCAAATTTGGAAGACCCAGGCTTGTGTTTCCTACTCACGTTTGGAACCACTGAAGCTCAGGACTTACTAGTCAGTGGTTGAATGTGTAAGCCCAATATACAGAAATATTACCTGCATATACTAATACTCATATATATATACAAGCAAATGCTATGTATAGATCATATTAAAGCAAAACTAGCTTGGAGGTTAAGAAAGTGCAAATAACCATTGTGGAAAAGACTGTATGTTTTAGAAATAATTCGAGTAATTGCAGTTGTCTCATTTCGTGACTTCATATACATGAGATTGTAGCAATTTTTGGAAGATGAGTAAATATCACTAGAGTCTGTACATCTTAGTCATGACAGTTTAAATGCATGGGACATATGTGAACTACAGGGCAGATGAATTAGCTGGGTTGATTTTTTCGAGGAAATCCAAGTGACAACCAGACACAGATTTACCAGCAGCGATAAGAAAGCTTTATTCTTTCCATTAGCATCAGCTGACACAAAACATATTTCTCCATTGATGTCTGTGCTGTACAGTTGAACGGCTGCACAGCCCTTCCTCCCGCTTCCCCCCATCTCCCCCTGTTTGGACCAGCTCTCTCCCCATCGCCCATATTATGCTGCAGGCTGTCATGGCGTGTGCTGAAGGTGAGTACAGCCTGGCATCAAATGTGAGAAATAGCTAAGGATACTGTCAGATGTGTTTAATTTAAGACATTAGTATTCTCCATTGCTTTAATCAATCTGGTGGGTTGTTTTTTATGCTGCAGGTTTTTTTTGCTGCTTCTGTTGACTGGCCCAGCACGGCAGTGGATTCAGTGCAGTCGCAGAGCCCCGCTGCGTCTCCCTCACTGTGCCACTCTGACCTAATGTGATGGATGGCTTGGGCAACATTTAAACAGCAGTGAAAAGACAAGAGCTATTGCTATTTAGGAGACATAAATGGGATACATGTGTCAAAATATGATACTCTTCTGTGAGAAGGGGGAGGAAATGAGAAACTGTAAATTTAAAGTAGTCAGAGGATATCAAAGACTGTGTTGTTAGATACAGTATATTTAAGCTGCTAGACTGTTGTTAATGAAGAAGCTGCTATAGTGGAGGGCATGGGACACTTTGAAAGTTATTATAAAACATTATCTGTCAAAAATGATAGAAATGATGGAAGGCAAATACCTAAATCAGACCTCAGTGAAAATTGCTAGGTTCAGCAAAACTCTTGCTGATTAACAAATTGGGCCACTGAGAAATTTGACATCATTGATTTGTATGAACTGGAAATAGATCAACAGTAAATTCACTGAAGTGATTTTTTGTTATTGTTGCATCTTATAGCTTAGTCAGACAGAGAAATGCACTGAAACAGGCAACTGAAAGAAATTAGATCACCAAGATATGTACAAATAGGACTGTTTGGAGCTACCAGATGTAGAATAAACTAGTTTTAATAGTAAACACTGTCTTTCTTCTAGTAACAAAAGCAGCTTTTTTGGTCCCTTGTAACAGGTTTTGGGGCTAGGAAGTGAGCATGTTATCCACCCACAGATTTTCATTGTATAATTACAGGATGTTCGTGCATCTGAAACATCACAGACATGCACAGTAAAGCTACTGGCTACTTTCTCTTCATGAAGCTTAAATGAGAGACAAGGAAAAGAAAAAAATCCCAGCACAATCTATCCACATAAAAAAAAAAATCAACAAAGGCCTTCTTATTTCTATCACTCCCGGTCCTAAATTACAGACATCAAAACTGATCCTTAACTTGTCACTCCATTCTTCCTGGGAGCCAGGGACTGCATGAAGGCTCAGCTAAGTCTGATCTCCTCCCACCTGGGAATGGTTCCCTGAGCTATCTCTGAAAACGTGTGCTAGGATTTAGTGCAAAACTGGCTCTGGCTTGATTTGTGCTGTCAATGCATATAGCAGTTTTGGATTTTAGCTGCATTTAGGAAGTTTACTAAGTGACGTTCTAGGTGACATATGTAATGGTTGGAGGCAAGTGCTCTCAAGAGCCAAAAGGAAGAACAGTAAATTCCTCATCTTCTTCATTAGAGACTCTCTGAATCTGAGAGAGCCAGAAAGCATGTATTTGCAATATTAAAAGCGGGTGGATTTACATCCTCAGGGCAGAGAGAGGCCTTTTATCCAACACAGGGGACTCTGAGGATTCAAGTATGCAGCCCCGTGGCTCCTCTTTCCAGGGCCAATTGCAAATGTCATAATGAGACCTTGTATCACTTTGACAAAACACCTTTTCAATATGATGTCCTTGTTATATCTAATGGTTGGTCTTGTTCCCTGTAAGAATTCCCAGGGAGTCTTGCTGGGGCACGAGAGGCCGCTCTTCCCAACCAAAGGTATCAGGCCCAGCACTACATAAGCAAAGCACAACTGCACTGCAGCCGCCTTGTCTTTGATGCTGTAGTTTGTTTCCTTTGCCTGTGGTGGCTCTAATCTGTGTTTTTGTTACACCAGGTGCAGCAGGGTAAAAGCAGTGAAAAGCTTGTGCTGAACTTGCCTTTCCCAGCCTTGCTCAGAAAGGTGCCTGTGTAACTCCAGGCACATGCACTCAGCAGGGTGCCTCAGAGTCCTTTTAGTCTCACTCCATTTTGTTGTTGTGCGACAACCTTGATTTCAGGAGTTACATGAGTTTTACCCTCAACCCTAGGGTAAAACCCTAGGATTTCAACCCTAGGGTTTCTGTCCCCCGGTGAAGCCCTGATGTATATGTCAGGGAGCTGTGCAGGAAGAGAACAGACATGGTCAGCATGACCTGCTGTAACCTCATTGCCAGTCGTGTGCTCGTTAGAAATGTGTGTGCCCACACATCAGACTGATGCTACAAACACGCTGCTCTGCTTTGCTTGTTCATCAACGAGTTTGAGAGTTCAGAAGTCGTTAAATGGACTAGAGCTTTTGTAGCTCAGGCTTGCACTGTAAAGGAACAAGAACTCCCTCTGTGATTCTGGGCAAATAATTAAAAATCGTTGTGCCTCATTCCATCCACCTGTGCAAATGGGTACAATACTGCTTCTCAGACCCAAAGGGTTTAAGAATAAATGCTGTTCAGATTACAAACTATATCAGTAGGAGCCAATAAGTATGTTAAATAGATACCAAAAAGAGTGGACTAAAATACCAGTGGATCTGACACCTGTTTTGGCAGCTCAGCAGTTTGCTGCCATAAATACCATCTTCCTTCTCTGCGGGAGAAATCAGTCCCAAGACTCATTTCTCAATGGGTGGCATGTAAAGCAGTCAAAGAATGAACCCAAACTAGAAGCTTGGCTGCCATCAAACAGAGTAGGGTATATTCATCAGGGCAATTTTTTTTTTTTTTTAATATACTGACCGTTTTTTTTAACCCAGGTGATTTTCATCTGTGTATAGTGATACATACTCCCCCCCCGTATGTATAAAACAGAAATATAAAATAAATACCGTAGGTAGGTTGGCATGGGGCAAGATTAATTTAGCTGCTTGCCTGTGATTAACTCAAACCTCAGAAACTGACATTTGAAGAAGAGCCTGCCTAGAAGTAAACAAGTGTTCTTCAGGAACTGTACACTGTGTTTTTGTACTGTGTAGCTCTGCATGCAGCCTTTTGCTTTCCCAGTATCACTTTTTAATAAGAAAACAGAGAACTACCAAGATTGCTGTAGTTTTAGATGCCATGCAGGAAAAGCTGCAGTAAAACCAAGAAAAAATAAAAGTATTCTTGATGAACAACATGTTGATGTAGGTGACCTGGATAAAAACTGGGGCGATACAGGTGTGATCACTGAAAGCCCTAAGACAGCCCCATTACAGGTGCTTGCAAGCTTCGCCTCAGGGAAGAATCAAAGCTCCCAGGGAAGACCTACTACAGGGAGCCACAGTACAATGATGTGCAGGCACAACTGACGGTGGGTGTCATGGCAGTGAGTGGATCCTTCAAAGTCCTCCTTCAGAGCCAGCACCTGGAGAGGCAGAAACAAGCCAGACAAAGGAAGGAGCAGGAAACCAGCCTCAATACCTTTTCTCCCGTGGCACCAGGTAGATGAAAGAGTTAAAGAAAATATGATGAATCTATTGGCTTTCTTCAATCATATCCCATAAAGCTGGCCAATTGGTAAAAGTTCTTTCAATCAGATGTGGACTCAGACCTTTGCAAGATGGATGGAATACCAAAAGGCTTATGATACTGGAGAGATTTCTAACCTTTTCCTGGCTGTAGAGGATAAGAGGGAGGAAGGGGTTGAATGGGAGAAAGAGGCCCAAGATCACAAGCAGAGCCAAGGAAAAAAGGATTATGACTGAAAAAAAATATTGTGTAGCATTGGGAACATTGAAGTCCTTGGTGTGAAATAGGAACAAAGGAAATAAGTAAACAATTAGATCTTAGGGACACATAGAATATATAAAAAACTATTTAAGATTTAAATAAAATCAGTTAAAATAATTCAAAAATAATCAGAAGAGTAGATGTTTTATTCTGATTAATTTTATTTGGGTTTTGCCTGCATTTTCCTTCTAGCCTGAAAGAATGCAATGTACTGGTTGTAGCAGAACACCAACCTACACTTTAATGAGCAAACGTTCCTTTTTTGTTAATTCAATATCTGTGCTCTTTTTGTTGGGAAAGCATATTAGTGTCATGAGCAGAGGTGCTAGAACTGTTGTATATTTAGTGATTTTTTTCATGGTTGGTAAAGCCCCGGGCAAGCACTGATATTTTTATTGATATAAGTCTGGCAAGTTCCATTATCTGAAATGAGCTTGTTGGGGAAAAAAGAATTTTGATGATTTGATGCCTCATTTCATTCCAAACCTTCAGCCCTGCCTTTTTTGGTGTGCCTGCAAAACCCATAATAAAAGACAATAATGAAAGCAAAATTTTGGCAAGTCAAAATATTAACACTATTGCAGAGTCACTGCTTTATTTGAAGGAAATAGTATGGAAAAAATACATGTCAGTCGTTTGTAGCAGTTTCTGTACTAGGTCCACTTAGCAGAATGGCACAGCTCAGGATCTGATAACTGCTTTCCTTTTGAACCACAGTGATCTCTGAAAGGAGATCATAGAATCATAGAATGGTTAGAGTTGGAAGGGACCTTAAAGATCATTGAGTTCCAACCCCCCTGCCGTGGGCAGGGACACCTTCCACTAGACCAGGTTGCTCAAAGCCCCATCCAGCCCGGCCTTGAACACCTCCAGGGATGGGGCATCCACAACCTCCCTGGGCAACCTGTTCCAGTGCCTCACCACCCTCACAGTAAAGAATTTCTTTCTGGTAGCTAATCTAAATCTCTTCTTTTCCAATTTAAAACCGTTAACACTTGTCCTGTCACTACACTTCCTGGTAAACAGTCCCTCTCCGGCTCTTCTGTAGGCTCCCTTCAGATATTGATAGGCTGTTATAAGGTCTCCCCAAAGCCTTCTCTTCTCGAGGCTGAACAACCCCAGCTTTCTCAGCCTGTCTTCATAGGAGAGGTGCTCCATCCCTCTGATCATCCTCGTGGCCCTCCGCTGGACCCGTTCCAACAGGTCCATGTCCTTCCTGTGCTGAGGACTTCAAGGCTGGACACAGTACTCCAGGTGGGGTCTCACGAGAGCAGAGTAGAGGGGTAGAATCACCTCCCGAGACCTGCTGGCCACACTTCTCTTGATGCAGCCCAGGACACAGTTGGCTCTCTGGACTGCCAGTGCGCACTGCCGTCTCATGTGATAATAGATAATATTATCATGTGATAATGAGATAATAGAGGGAATAATCTTCCAGATGTTTTCTGTCCTCTTTCATTCTTCTTGTTTTCTCCAGATTAACATCTGTGGGCACCACTGTAAGAACAGCCCTACAGTGCTCAGCCTGTGGGCTCCGCTCTGTAGAAAGGCTCTAATAGCACTGCTTGTGGTTGCCAGCTGTCATTCTCCCCCTCCTCTTTTTTTTTCCAACCTGACAAGAATGTGAAAGGAATGTTTATTTTTAAAACATCAAACCCACATTTCAATAAGTGAGTATCCTAAGTGCTTCTTTTTGTCAATTCAACGCCCTTGCCGGTGCTATTTCTTCAATAACTCTAAGCCCTATGTTTTTAACAGGTTCTTAAGGAGTTGGTCATGTGCTGCCATTGGGGCTGGGAATGGGTAAATGAGCAATATCAAGTAAAAATATCTAAAAATCAGGAAGACAGAAATCTGAGTTTGCCAAAGCCTGTTTAAATTAGCACTGCCAGTCTCTCCTGCAGCTTTGTAGCAGGCTTTCTGCTATGCAGCCAAGAGGAAGTCTGGAGAAAAGGCAGGGAACTCACACAGTTTCTAGGACAGAGAAAGGGAAATAAAGAGTTAAGAAAAGATACCTTTATGCTTAGAATTGTCCTTCTAGCTGCATACTACCTTGGCTGGACTGCACACTGGGTAGATAAGCGACTGAAGAAGATGGAAGGGACCTTCCCCTGGGTGTTCTTATTCATGGAGACCCATGCAATCCAAGATATCCTGATCCCAATCCCATGTCACATGGGACTACAGTCTTTCTTCCAGGACATCACAGAAGAAATGAGCTTCAAGCCCCCACTGCAACAAATATGCCTCTTGTGAAATCAAGCTGTCCCTGCTCTTCTGCCAGAATAATCTCTTTGCCGTGAAGGCAGAGTGTTTTAGCCTGTGGGTATGTGCATGGCAGCATCAGTGCAGCCAACCAGCTCTACCCAATTAACCCTAATTATCCAAAGATTTCAGGTCTCCCAAGAGACCTTCAGGTAATTGAGATTCTACTGTCATTTGTTATACAGGAGGGAGTCAACAATTACAAAAACTCTCTCAAATGACCAGCCCTGTTCATTTTATAAGGATTTATATTGGAATTGACTTAGGAAAAAGGCTGATCTACTTGGCCTGTCCCTGGTTAAGTATGTGATACTCAGAGACATAAGGAAATAAATGGCTTGCTAAGTAGAACATATAGAGGATGAAAATACACAGAATACATCCAGTATGTTTAACTCTTCTGTAAAAATAGCTGAGTAGTTGAAGTCAGTTGCTAATGCTAATTCCAATGCAAATTATATTGGAATAGGTGAATAAGAGTGATCTAATGTCTTTTTTTTTTTCCTTTCATCACACTGCCTCAAGATGTGTCCTGCCTAAAATACTGAAAAGTGAGAACTGAAGAGTTCATCAGCTACAATCAAAGCACTTATACAGTGCACATCAATATTTCATCATAGAAGTACATGTTTACATTCAACTGAATGCTTTCTGAATAAGCCATAATTACCAAATCAGCTGCACTGATTTGAGTAATGCTGACCTGGGGGTGTACATTAGTCCTACGCATTTAATCTTGAGTTACCAAACTCTGCATTTGCAGAGTACAGTATAAGTGGATGCTTATATCTTATTTTCTGTAGCTGTGTCATCTGTCTGATTTCAGTAGGAATAGTTTTGAAAAAAATGGGCTCAGCTGTTGACAAGTACTGTATGTAGATGTAGCTAATAGAGTGTTTACTGTAGGAGAACAGTGCTTTGGTAGAAAGGACTGTGCCAGAAGCAGAATGATGCTACAATGTTCTGAATACCATAAGAACTGTGATAGTTTAACAAAACAGATATATAATTTATACAAATATTTTATCTTAAGTAAAGCTCTACTATCATTATGCAGATCATTAGGAATTCCTAAATGGCTGTATCAGCGTACTAGCCTACTGGAATTAAAAACTGGAAAGCACTGGAGCTATTTTGTATATAACCTGTCACCACCATGCTACCACTACCAGCTCTGAAGGTCTTATGGCCTGCCTGCAACAGGTTGCAGGATTAGTTTTGCCAGCTTTTGATCTTAACTGATCAAAGGTCTGTAAACACTGAAAAAGTAGCTGGGTCTTCAGGTAGCTCTCAGGAGCAAAAGCTGTTCAGTTACCTTTTAAATGACATTTTCCTGTATCTCGAAAAATAACTCGGTTCAGAACTAAGAGAAGAATCTTTCACCAGATTCTTCTGGTGGTAAGAGAATCTGTGGTAAGAGCAGGGTTTTCTAGGAAGCTTAGAGTCACTGAAGGAACAGGACAGATAAAGATATCCTGCCAGCTAGATGAAGATATAGTCTACTCTGTCCAGTCCTGAGCTCAGTACAAGAAAGCTATGACTGAGTCCAGCTGAGGGCCACAAAGATGACTAAGGGACTGGAGCATCTTTCATATGAGGATAGGTTGAGAGAGCTGTAGCCATTCAGCCTGAGGAAGAGGAGGTTGAGAGGGATCTTATCCGTGTGTATAAATAAGTACCTGATGGGAGGGAATGAAGTAAGGGAGCCAGGCACTTCTCAGTAGTGCCCACTGACAGGAGAAGAAGCAGTGGTCATAAATTAAATCATGTGAAATTCCACCTGAAGACAAGGAAACATGTTAACACTATGAGGGTGGGCAAACACTGAGCCATGGTTCCACAGTGAGGTTGTGGAGTCTCCTTGGATATATTTAAAGCCTAACTGGACATGGTCCTGGACTACCTGCTCTTGGTGACCTTGCTTGAGCAGGAAAGTTGAACAAGATGACCTCCAGAGGTCCCTTCCATCCGAAATGATTCTCTGAACCTAAAATGAAATAATTTGGTTTGGGTTTTTAGGTCCCTCCTTTTGAATATTCTTTTTTTTTAATTTTTTTTTTTTATTTTTGTGATGACAATGAAAATAATTTTCTCACCCATACGCAGACAATGTGTATTTGTGAAAAGTGGTGGTTGCATTAATTAAGTAGATGCTCTTTTCCTTACTGCTAGCAAAAACTTGATGGAGTGAGACTGGATGATGGGGAAGGATAGATAATGCAAAGAAAAGCAGGTGAAAGGAAAAAGAATTCTTGAGAGTGGAAATGTAGTCATTGCAGAGATTGTTGCATATAAAATACAAGGTAGCAATAACCTGAAGAATGCAGTAGATGAACCTGAATGAGTCATAAAAAGCAATCTCAGTGACAGGAATGTGTTAAAAAGCCTTTATAAAAGGAATCAATTACTTGCCCTTTCACAAGAAAAAGAAAAACTAAGATGCATGAAAAGCACTTAGTGTCACACAGACATGATTCTAAGACAAAAGAAGGAAAAAGGAATTACTAGTTTTGCTTAGTTTTTATCAAAACCTTATACCTTTTCGTATTTTCTTTTTTTTTTCCTGATACTTGTTTTATAGTTTAGTGGAAATTCAAAATAAAGCAGCATGTAATGCAACATGGAAAGCTTGGCAACATGCATTCCTTTGTCCTAGTGCTTTCAGCCACAGAGGACTGCAAGTACCTTTTATGCTTTCATTACATTTCCCAGAGGTTAAAAAATTATCTTGCTGGAACAGCTCACTGTCCCATTGCAGTGAGGGTCGAGAACCAGATACTTTGACAGGAACTGAAAAAAGCCATGCAAGATGCAGATCTTCTCTCAGCATGATGGAAATGATGCAAAACTGAGTTTTTATATAATCCGGTTTATTAATGTTAATTTAATTTTTTTTTAATAATTCAGTATTTTATTATGTTTTTGCATTTATATTTTTGTTCGCATTTGTAGATTAGGCTTATGGCCTTGATCTCAAAAGTAGATATTTAAATATTCAAATGATCTTACTGTAATTATTTAGATTCCTTGTTTGCTTTAGCTTAAGAGGAAAAAACAATTGGGCTGGTCATGGCCCCAGTTATTCTGCTCTGGGGCTCAATATGGGAAGAACAATTAGGCTAGTGTTTGCAATCTCTTTCCAAAGCACTTATGGTTAAATACTGCAAAATGTCTAAGTTTCCACTAATAAAACAAGAGTTACTTGTAAATTAAAAATTAAATGTTCATTGAAAAAACGTACACAAAAGTTGCTGTCTATTTTTTCCCATGGTATTTATTTTTTCCATTTTATGTCATTTTTATGATTTGTGACAGTATGAACTTTTAAGTGGAAGGCTATAAAAAGAGCTTTGATTATTATTAGATATTAATGCACTTTGAGCTATTTTAAGATGTTTATGGGTTTTATTACTTCTGTTTCTAGCATTTTTACTTTCTTCCTGAGTATTCACTCCTCTGTGTCTCACTGACGCCTGAGTCAGGAGACCTATAACTAAGTGTCTACTAGTTGGTGCACCCTAACAGGAAAGTTGTCAGAAGTTAAATTCATGATAACTACAGCCTGAAACTTGTCACTATCATATCTGGAAAGACTAATGCAGACGTCTTCAGTAGATTTATGAACTTGTGTTGATCTGTCTCACCAGTGTTTCAAGACTTCTAAGAGTACAATACTTCTCTGATAACCAGAGAGAGGTTATTGCCTGTCACAGTTTGTAGTTTAAATATACTCCATTATTGCCTGTCACAGTTTGTGCTTCAAACACATTCAGTTTAATGCTACAAACCAGTGAATTATAACACAGATAGATCCTGAGCTCAACTCTTCAGGTAATGAAATATAGTATCACCTCGGTGTTATGATTAAGGGTGAATGTTTGTTAAAGCCATGACTTTACCAAAAAAGTGTCTTTTAAATTGTCAGTATATTTTGTGGCAAGCTTGTAGCTCAGCAAGCTTTCATCATGAATGCATCTGAATTTGACTGTAGACATGCTCAGTATAGTGTAGCTTGCAATTACAAAAATATTTGATTAGTTGCAAAACAATTTATTTAGTAGGCTTGTGTCTTAATTTTCTATGGAAAACATTATTATTAATTTATTATTATTATGAATTAATATTAGTAAGTGTTTTTCAACCTGTTATCTTTAAAAAAGTGGTCAATTGTTTGGTATTTTCCACCATGGAGCTGAGTTATGAAAGAACCTTTCTGTCAGCACGTGCATACTCTACCACATAACAGGATGAATTAATACTAGCTCTTCAAAGCACCATACACACAGTGTACTGATCATTGTATTTGGTCCATATATCTAAAGAACCATTAAGCGTACTCCTATTCTACACTACTTGTGCTGGTTTTGCTTGAAGATAAAATTTGCACACATGCTGAAATGCAGTGCTGGATTGGATACATAGTAAAGACTAAACAACCGTTTCCATTATAGGGTTATGCTGCTTAGATCACGGAATCACAGAATTGTCCAAGTTGGAAGGGACCTCTAGAGGTCATCTAGTCCAACTCCCTTCCCACAGGTTTCTGAGACTTTAGCTCAGTTCTGTAGATTTTTCCAGGCATGACCTCCACTCAAAGGTGGCTTAAAAAAAATAACTTACAGACAAAATTTATTATGCTGCTGTACACGATGAGTTCATTTTACCTATTATATCTCTGTTTCTGTAGCTATCAAATTTACACTAGATGAATATATAAAAAGTTTGCATTTAAAAAAACTGTGTAAAATTTTTTAGAGTTGCAAGGTAAAAGGTAAAAATAGATCTCATTGTTTATCTTGAGATAAATGTGGATCCTTATGATGAGAGACTATAGAATTTAAATATGCTAGGTTTGTTCCATTTTGCAACCTACTTAGGTTTTGAAGACATGGAACATGTCTTTTTTTTGCATACATATTAAAAAAAAAATCTTTACAGCTAAGAAATTTAAATTGCATTGATGTGACATCAAGTATGTATGATAAATGCTTAAAGACTGATATTAAAGCTTCACTCTAAAAATTATTTTGCAGGGAACTAATTTAGGCAGATTTTGAATCGCGTGTACTAAAAAGACCAAATTCCTATTTTGAGAAAAAATATTTTTTCCCCTATTTTGTATAACTCATGATTTATGAGGTAAAAATACGCATGTGTTTCTGGACATTCAACTGATACCTAATTGTGATGGAAGCTCCAGTGCAATGTCACCTGCTTGAAAAGTTTCTAGCTCCTACACCTATTTGCCCATTTCTGAAAATGTTGTGAAATGTTCATGACTTAATGTCTGGATTCAGTAGTGCCTGGTTAGTCACTATTGCAGGAAAGATCATCCATTTTTCACAGAGATAACGCAGAAAGTGCATCTCATTCCTTCCAGGCGCAAATCTTTCTGGTAAACAGTTCTTTCCATTCAGTTCTCTGCGTGTGGGAGGGGGACATGTTGCAAGGGAGATGAAGGGACAGAAATGAAAAAATTAGATGGGATTTATAACATGAAGCAATGTGTCCACATCACTGTATTGCCCTTGGGACTAACATTACATCTTCTAGAGGATCTGATAATAATATTTCAGATTTCAGTTACAAAATCCATTTGCCTGCCTCAGATTTTGTGTCATTGCAGTATCAGAGTGCCTCCCAGGAATTTAAAAATAGAAATGGCAATGATCGACTTTCTTTCCCAGCCTTGAGAAAAAAAAAGTGGGGGGGAGTTAATTGGTAAGTTTATTTTCTTTTAATTATGGTGATGCTTAAGTAGACGCATCCTATGGCAGGAAGATGATCTAGGGAAAGAGTTTAAGTAGAGGTTTTGTTCAGATGTGAGCATGGTGAGCTGCTGTGTGCTGCATCATCTATAAGAAATACTCCGCTGTTTTGTGATTGTTTAGGACTGTTTATTTTTTCTTCAGCAGAGCCAGTAACAAATGATTTATTGCCTCATTCATTTCATTGTACTCACCTGCCCTTTCTATTCTTTTGTGCCTTAAAGCTATATTAATGACAGTGTTGCTGTTTACTTATAGCAAAACAGAAATAACCTTCTGTAATTATGAAAAAAATATATTATTAAAAATATATATTTTCTGTTACTTAATAAGAAAAAAAACAACAGCCAGCATTTTCCTGTAAGTCTCTTACCCCTATGCGTCAGGAGGAGGATCTGGGAGGGCAAGGTGCATGTCTGCTTTCTGCTTCTCCGGTTGTAGTGGGAGGAAGGAATGCCTGAACCACCACGGCTGCCTGGAGTATGAGGCTCTTGAAATGCTCTGGGGTTTGAATTAACTTGAGAGGTGTGCTCGTGTAGGTGAGCTCAGGAGACTTCAGCTATTTTGGAGCAACGTTTCACACATTTTTATTTCAATATCATTAGATCTATGTTCAAATTTTCGACAGACCCTGACTTTAAACCTGATCATTAAGCTTAAACTGGCTTCAAATCCAAATCTGAATGTTACCACGCTCAAAGACTGTAAAACATATTTCTATTTGACTCTAAATGGAGGCAGTTTTTCATTATTGTCTTGTGTGAGTCAGTAAACCAAAAGGGAACCACAAAAACATTTGTGAAGCTGACAGTTCTCTGTATCAATACTGATTACTTAAATCTCCAGAGCACCTTATGAGCAAGAGTGTATTCCCCAGTGCAGACCTGTACCATGTGATGTTTAGCATGGTATATTACAGATATGAATACAGTCTGTATTCGGGAAACAAAACCAGAGATTGAGTAACTACGTGAGGCTAATACCAGGTGTATCTCTGAGGAACTGAATGGATCATAAAACCAGTTTTGCAATAAACACCTTTTTTCCCATCTAAGATGTGTGCTAGTGCAATGTGCATTGAAGCTTATTCTCCTTTTAATGACACAATGCAATGGTAAAAGTGTACACGTCACTGGTCCCTGAAGGAAAAGCTTCAAACTCCACTGCATCCAGCAGCACATCAGCTGTCTGAGATCTACTGGATGGCAGCCAAGAGGAACCTGGAGGAAACGGAGAGAAGTGCTCTTTGCAGTAGTGCAGTGAAGGGTCTCTTTGTGGGAAGATAAACCTTTTCAATTATGTTGGGAGCTGTGAGAGTCTAACATGGGACCCACTGGTGAGATAATTCCTCCAGAGTTTGGTGCAATATAGAAGTTCCTATTTTAGGAAGTGCTTTGTCTTTCTCTCCCTTCATCTGCACTGAGGGCTTTTTTTTTTTTTTTTTCCTATTGAAACATTAGCAATTTACATAGCAACAAATGTGAAAAACTGTGAGATTTAAATCTTGATTGTTGCTGATTCTATAATAGGAGCATAGGAACATCTCTATGCTTGAAAAGGCAATTTCCTCACCTGTTTGATTTCGTGTTTGTTAATTCCTTTGCAGGGATGACTCTTGACTAGTTCTTATATTCATTGTCAACTGCATCCTCATATTCACGGAAAAAACTTTTCTGCTGTAGTACTGTAGTATTTTTCTTTGTTGTTGTTTTTACATCATCATTAGTATTATTATACATAACATAATACTATAGTATGTCCTCTGCAAAATTACATGTATGATTGCAATGTTTCTTGTTTCTAGCTTTTCCCTGTGCTAACGTCTCTATGTCATTTGGCATCTCTTTGATGGGGTGCCACTCTTTATTGTTGTCTCCTCCTGCCTGAACAATTGTTTCTAGAAATTGGACTCTGATGGGGACTGCAAGTTTATGAATTGTTTCTTCAGAAGAGTCAGGTGTGACCTACAAGATTCGGTGTTACCTGAGGATTTATAACATCTCCGTTGAGAACCGAATCAATAACTTTAACTTCAGACTAGTCATTAGCACTTTGCTTTGATAAAGTAGAGCTCAGGTTTAGTGCGCTCCAGCAGAATTGCATTACGCAGGCAATTTGCTATTAGACATCAAATAGACATCCAGAGTATTGCCGACAATGAATGAATGAGTGGGAGACATGCCCAGAGTTCCTTCTAAAAATTATACAAAAGCAGCATGCAACCTGTTTCCATAGTTCACAGCAGCAAAAATAGATTCTCACTAGCCTGTTTGACTAATATATTGCTTGTCACATTTAATGCAGTATGCCAAGTTTTTTCACAGTTAGGCTCTCAACTTTTGTTGGTGTAACCAACAGCATTGTCTTACAGAGTCCATTTGTCTATTCATGAAGTCTACAACTCTAGTTGTTAATAGCATATAAACCACAAAGGGATGTGTAATATATACTTAATTAATCAAAGCCAAAAGTACCCCTAAGCAGTCTGACCTGTTGCTGTTTGATGTATTTGTCCACTCTTGGCTGGATTCTGTTCCCACTGAAAGTAAAAGCAAAATGTCAGTGATTCCACTGGTGTGTTCATGACAGAAACTTGATGGTCCATCTGATATGGAAAAATGTAGTTATATTTCTAAATCCAGTAATTTTATTCTTTCTTAGACCATACATAGGTACGATATATATAATATCTGAAATATTTTTAGCATGATTTCCTAAAGAAGAAACCATATACGGCTGTGTTTTCTGTATGTCCTTCTCTGTGTTTCTAAAAATTTTTCAAATTTTTGACAAGGGTTCACATTTCAGAGGAGAATTGAGGTCCTGAGCATGTTTAAGTTCTCACAAGTCTGGTTATGACTGGCCCCTAAACAGAGGACAGAGATCTCCATTCTGAGGGAAAGGCTGGTGACTTGTGCCTGGCAGCCTGTGGGCAGCTCGAGGCTGGTCCCAGCCCACACCAAATAGTGAGTGTGGGGTCTGTGGAAGGAGGCATGGGGAGGGCTTGGGGGTGACACAGAGCCATCAGAAGCCATGCATCAGTGTTCTCACTGCATAGTGATCTGTTTATAGGTGTTTTCCTTTAGTAGCCTCTTCAAATTTGGCTGTATTCTTGGCTCAATGACATCTAAGGGCTACAAACTGTGCTGATCTGAATGCATGGCTGTTGCCAGCTGAATTGCCTGCTGGTCAGTTGGGTGACTCAGGATTCCTCAGTGAACAATCAGCTGGAACCTCAAGAGGACTCCTGAGGGTTGATGAGGCACACAGGATGAAGGCAGCCTCTGGCCTCTGTGGCTGAAAACACACAGAATGACAACAGTTGTCTGACCCGGCTCAGGTTCTTGCCTGAGGATGTGGCAAAGGGATATCAATTTATTGTGAAGTTAGACTTGAATCCTGGTCTCTCTGGTGTAAAGAGATTGCGTAGGAAAAGGCACACTGTCCTGAAGATCTGTCCTCAATCACAGCATTACAAGCTGAGTATATCTTGTGTTCTGTAAGCATGGTCCATATCTAGTTGGTTTGGTAGGACTCTCAGGATGGACATACACACTCCTGAAAATTCAGCCAATGAAGAACAGAGTAATCCGATGAAGAGTTCAGTCTGGGAAGAGTTTTATCATTGTCTTAAAAGAAATTACCAGAGGAACTAAAAGGAAAAAAGATACAAGAACAGCTCTCTTCAGAACTGTTAGAGTTTGGAGAGAGGAAAAGCAAATGCATAATGAAGAGAAAAATGAATTAGTTTTTCTCATGCTTTCATTCTTCACTTACAAAAGTGAATTCATCTCATTGGGAAGTAGCTAATTGACTAATACACATTTTTAAACAAAACCTATGCTATTTTACTCCTTACTTTGATGGTATGCTTCACAGATAAATCTCCACTCAGTTAATATCCATGGTTCTGTGCTGTCAACTTGCTGAGTGGGTACCCATCTACACAAAGCTGTAACTCAGCATGCAAGCTGACAAATAAGGAAGGAACCTAAGCGCTGGATTTTTGCTCAACAAAAATGGAACTTGGAGTTTGCAATGACAGTGCTGACAGAGCCTTGAAAATACCCGTGTTAATGGCTCTAAATCAAGAGCTATGGTCCTGCTAAGTTTCAGAAGAAATTGCATTAGTTTGAGGGAATGAGCACTGGAAAAGAAAAACAAAGGCAAACTCTCTGATAACAGATTAGCAGTAAGTGTATGTTGAGTCTAGGGGTGGAACTCTGCAACATCTTCTTCTATATAATTGTGATACTTTCAACACAGAGAGAAAACTCGTCTCACCACTTTCACTATCCCATCAATTCTCATCATCAGATTCATCTGTAAATTACTTCAGCTCTCCAAACAGAGCCCCAAGCTGAGCGCAAGTTTTTGTCAGTTAAGGAGTAATGGATTTTCTGCTGCAGTTTTTGTAAGGTATTCCTTAGAAGTTTCTTCCTCTTTTACCTTTTTGTACATATGGGGTAATGTGACCTATTTTATTTGGCAATATAGAGAATGCTTGGTGTTACAGCTCCAGGAAGGAAATAGCTTTGACAAAGACTGTCTATGTCATTTGTCTTCCGATAGAAACATGCCTTCTAAAAATGAAAATATTGCTAAGCAAAGTTGATCCTTTTCATACCTCTCTATGGAAGAAAACTTTCTTCGTTCAAAATAATCAACAACCTTACTAAATCCTTTAGTATCAATTGTCAGGGGAGTAAAAAGGGCTATTAGCATACAATAAAAAACCCTTCCTGATTGGAAAAGCACTCAACTTTAACCAAACAGCGTATATTGAAGTCTGGATTGATTTCAGTGGGAGCAGACATGACTGCAGCAAAGTCTGAGCAAAGGAGGCATCTGTTTTAGACACCTTTGGGAGGCAGCTGGGGAAATGTCTTGACGAAGCCAGGAACTTGTTGCTGAGTATCAGCTGCTCAGGTGGCTGGGCAAGGTCCTACCAAACATTTTCCTCTGGGAGGCTTTAAAGGTCAGACCAGGCAATTGGTGGCCAAAATACTGCCCTGGAAACAAAAATGAAAGGCAGAGGTAGGGAGAAGATGCTTGCGTCTGAATTTCATGCCCATTTATCTTGAGGTAAATTAAATTAATTGTAAAATACTGATAAACAAAGTCTTAACTAGAGGAGCGTTTACTGAATAATACTGTAATCCCCTTTGGAAATTCAGAAAAGAGAATACAAATTATGGGCTTAATTGTTTTATTAGTTAGTAATGAATATGTTATAGGTAGTTGAAATAAGTTATTTTTTACTACTGCTAAGTATCACATTTTCTTCCCAGAGTCCATTTATTATTATTAAATTATGTTTTGAATGATCTTGCACATGATAAACATATATAAACAACTACAAAGCCTTTTCTAGAAATAGTTTTTAAATTAAAGGAATTATAAAGCTATACTTTATACTTGTGTGATTTCAGTGAAGAGGTATCTCTTGAAATTTTTGAACGTAGCTAAGGTAAAACTTAAATAGGTACCTAAAAACAGTATATAAAGGTGGGGTTTTTTTTAGCAAAAAGAATGAACATAGTATTTTGACAAATATTCATGTTAGGTCTTGTAGTAGAATAATCACTAATTTAATTAAGCTCAGTGCAATTTAAAAAAAAAAAATCCATGTGAAATACCATCTGTGGCATCTTTTGTATATTGAAAATCTGAAAGAAAATCAGGATTCTTGCTTCACAGATAGTGACAGAAATACTCCTGAAGGCTGGTGTTAAGAGAATTCTAGTAATGAATGGCAAATGAACACAAACCCCCCCACATGTGGTGTCTGCCACTTCAGATGGCAAAAGGAAGAGTTTTTTGGCTTCTGCTGTGTAATCTTTAGAATAGTGATTAGTTCTGTGCTTCAAAGGCATATTAAAATTGGCAGAGATTTTTATTTCTGCTTCTATATATATTGGAAAGCCAAATACTGCAATTAGCCTTTCTCTGCTAAGGTAAAAAAAACTTCACTATTTCCTAGCAAATGTTAGTAGCCTGTGGTTAAATATCATAGTGCTTTGTGTGATAATGACAAGAGAATAAACAGTTAGTAGAGAGCTGTATTGCTGATAGTCCTAGTAAGTTTGAACATGCAAACTTCCTCAGTTTGTAAACTTGAAGGCTGTAAAAACCTGGCCTTAATAAAAACAGAAATTCACTATGAGTGATTTGTAAATCACAGTATACAAATTACACAACACAAAGAGCAAATTATGCAAATCTAAGTCATATAAAACCCAACATCCAACAAATAAGTAAGCAGAGTTCCCTGCTATGTTCTTAGCAGTTTTTTGATTACATCATATCAGATTCATTTTCAGGGATATAACTAGAACAAAACAAGTATATGGCATCTCTAATTTAGTTGTTTATCCCAGTTTCAGATCTATTCATTCCCTGATGCCTAATTACTGTTAGAATAAGAAGGCATGGTACATAATGAGGTATTGGAAAATATCTCCTCTGAGCTTTGTTAAAGATACTAATATTTATTGAAATATGCTTTATGTTTTCTAAGGTACTTTTACCCCTGTGCCACTGCAGACTGAATAAGTTTTACTGTGCAAAAGTCCCCATGGAGTCTGATAATGAATACATTATTGCTCTAAGCATAATTGAAAAGGAAGATCCAAAAATAGCTTCCATCTTTACCTGGAGTGACAGCATTAATATTCAATACCTTTTTCTTCAACCTCACACTATTCTGTTCATGCCACTGTTAATGTATGCGCTTTATGAATTCTGAAAAACTAACAGCAATGTTTTAAACTGTTCTAAATGAGGAACATTTACCATATGCCATAAAAGAAGTCATTGGCTTTGTTATTTGAAATGAGGTACTGTACATTAGTTGCACAGTATTGTTGCTGAAGCCCTGAAACCCCTTTAAATATATTTTTTTCCTTAATTTTATGGCCTACACTTCAATATAAAATAGCACTGAAAATATACTTTCCTATAAAACAATAGAAATAGGACAGCTTTTGAGGAAGATTTATATTATCAGGGATCCACATGAACATACCTGTAATTTCAATTGCTGCCCTGGGAAATGTGTTTCCAGAAAGATGGTTTAACTGGTTGACAGGCAATTATTCTTTGAAAAACGTAGACTAATTAGACAGTTCTTCTTTGTCATAGGTATTCAGCTATTGTTCTCCATCAAGTGGCATGCTGACAGACATATTGGCCTGTTTATAGTCTGGTGACAAGGAAAAGCTTTTAAAATAAATTACAAATGTTGATATTATTTAGGAGACACTTTAATTTACCAAGAATTAATGGTTCTTTAATTACTTAGGGAAAACATAAACTTATAAAAACAAAACTTGCCTGTGTTCCCAAGCAGTGGTTCTGCTGGCAGCAATGGTGCTGTTCACATGAATAAAATGACTGTATGCTACAGTGATTTTTTGCCAGATCTATGAGTGGTTCTCGTTTATTCTGAAATAGAACCTTTATTGCCATATCTTTCTTCTTACTTTCTCACCTCTGTGAGAGGTAAAATAGGAAGTCAACAATTGAACTTAATTTTTCTTATTTTGCTTTTGGTTTGGTTCAACTCAGGTCTACAGGACCCCTCCAAACATGTGGTGCATTTCAATTGAGAGGATATTACCTTGCTGAGCAATAGGCACCAGACTTAGCTGAACACCTGTAACACTTGCCTATCAATCGAGAACTGTGGGCTGTTCAGATGAACTATGATTTATTGACAAATGGAGTAGCTTCCTAGGCTAAATTAGGATCATACAGTTGGGTGATATGGATATCCTTCCTTAATATCTTTATTCCTGCATTCTCAGGTCTCATGGAAACTGGGACTCTCCATGTGTCAGGCACTATATACTACATAACACTTTCTAGTTGCCTGAGCTGATTTGCAGTGAAAGAAAAATGGACAAAGGTGCAGAATAACAAGCTCATGAAGTCAAGATTGCACGTAAAGCCATCACCAGAGCTAGGTAGAAAATCCACATTTATTTATGCTAACTGCAGTATCTCGCCCGCTAAAGTGTCTTAAATCAATTTCTGTTTACAGAATTTTGATTTCTTGGTGAGACATTAGGAGTTGGAGTAAACTTATATTTTGCCTTCCAGTACATCAGTCTGTACATTTTTTACAGACTTAATACTAGGATGGACAGTTCAGAGCCACTGAAAATAAGCTCTTAGAATCTCTTTTCCATCTTGAATACCTCCCTATTTCCATGGAAGAGTCAAGGATTATCTAGTAAATATGATGCATTTTCTTGCTAAGCAAATATCTGGTGAATGTCAAGATATAAAAAAGTTGAACCAGGCATAGTCTATAAATATTAGTAGAACAAAGTAAGAATATTAATAGAAGAAATTTACCAGGTTCAATAGCACTGAGTGTAGTAATGAAATCTATAAATGCAGCTTGGCAATAAAAAAACCCGTTAGGCTGAATTAGTTGCCATCTTTCTTGATTTTCCTAGTCTATCCAGACAGAGTTGCTATTAAATAGGATCTTTATCAAAAGAACTAAAGCAGGGTCTGAACTGAACATTAAAATGCAAATCACAGGAAATAATATTGAATCGAAGCCTGGATCTGAACATACCGCTGCAGTTCTTGCTTGGAGCTAGAAAATACAGCAGTTTCAGGTTTGGGTCTTTTGGACATTAGCACCCGAACAACTCTCTTCTTCCAGCTGAAAGTTCTCTTCTTTCCCTCCCAGCAGCACTATGCACGCTGCCTCAAGCCATGCCCAATTGACCTAAGACGAGAGGATGAAGCTGCTGCTTCTCCACTGTCTTTCTTTCTCTTTCCTTCTGCTGGGGAAAAGACTCTCTGTGATCCTTTATTTGTTCTCTCTTACCAGCTGGCAAGAAGATGGATTTAGACATAAGCAAAGTACATGCTTCAAAGTCTGACCTTCTGTCTTTCAACCCTCAATCTCTACTTACGCTCTTTCTGAAGTCCGGTTGTAGGAGGAAGATGCCATATCAATTTTCTGTAGGGTCTGTGATTATATTAGGAAGAGATTTTGCAGTGAGGTGCACATACAAAGAATCCCATCATTTTCAGTGAAGGGAAGTGATACGTATGCAAAAACCCTTCAGGAATGAGAGTGGAGGAATAATGCTGTAGAAGAAAAGGATGATTTCGGAAACATAGGATTTTATACTTTCAAGATATTTAGAATACTTTAGGCCTTAAAAGCAGTCTTTAAACTATATAATAACATAATATATAAACAACATTCCAGAAGAAAAACTGTACAATATTAAACCCAAATCTTTCACCTACATCCCTGTAAATCTGCTGTCAGGCAAACATGGAAATGGGTGTTACAACAGAAAAATACATTCTGGAATACCCAACATTGTCTCTACAAGAGCAGATACAATTGCATTTTATTCTTAATTAGAAATTCTGCCATTCCTAACAAAACCCTATTATCCTCTCATGTATAAATAGGGAAAACACTGATCGAACATATTTATATTTCATGTTTCAAGTCCTTTAGCCTCTAATGACAAGGTAAATATTTGTGTTCTACCATACAGTCATATAGCAAGCATTCTCCACAACAATAAAAATGCTCATTCCAATGTACTGTTCTCCTTCCTGTTGTCCTTCCCTGCTTTTAAATTTCCTCCTTTCACTTTGCTTTCTTTTTTTTTTCCTTTAATTTTGTACTTTTTCTCTCTATTTTAAAAATACTTTTACTTTATATTCTCTGAAGACTGAGAGGTGAATAAAAAAGTTAAGAAATATGAACTAAACAGACTGTGGGCACTATCTTACTTTTTTTTTGACATTGTAGAGCCATTCTTGAGTATATAGTATAGGAAGGCAGATAATTGGTCATTTGTAACATGCAGTCAAGCTACAGGCACTCGGGAAGGTCCAATGTTTTTCACTTATGAAATGGCCTCAGTTTTAGCTTTTAATTTAGAAAATAATAAAAGTAGTAACTTCTAAAAAAATAGTAACTTCCATAGACTGATTCAATATACCCACTGATGAGTGTCTGACATTGCAGAATAACAGCTGTGCTGAACTCGGTGTCTTGTGGGACATGGATATTTTTGAAGTTTAACCTGGCTTGTGTACTGAATGTCTGCCAGTACCTTGCTAGTGGAGTGTGCGGCTTACACTTTTAAGCAGCACTGCAGTTTTCTGCTTGTTTACTCTTACCCCAGAGATCCCTTGCGTCTCTGTTTTCTGATCCTCAGCATGTTTTCTCCAGTTTATATGACCTGTGAAGTCTTTCTTTTACTTTCTACTTTGCTTTTACTATTACTATTTTCTGTGATTACTTTTTGTGTGCTTTCTTTTCAGATCAGTCCTTTTTTCTCCATAATTTCTATGTGTTATTAGATATACCAATCAAATACACATAGGGATCTGTTCTCCTTTGAAATGTCCTTGGAAATCTTCACCTGAAAGTCCAGGAAAGCTCACTCGTGTACTGTATTTTAGCTGCCAGTTCCATGAAGATGTCTAAAGTACCACAGAGTATCTCAAATAGCACTAAATGCCTGTCTTTTAGGAACTGAATTGTACTTAACATTTCCTTACCCCACAGTGGGTTTCACCACCGTAGTCTCCTCTTCTGTTAATCTTTCTCTATTTTTCTCATTTCTTAAAATCCCATCTTAAATTGTCTTGTCTGATTCCCCAAAGCACTCCTCCTATCGGAACCATGTTCCTTAGGACCTCATCTCACACCTCTGCCAAGAACAGCCTCTTTGTCCCAGGAACATCATCTCCTACCTCTTCCTTCCTCAGACAGTCCCTCAGTAATCATCACAGCTGTGTGTTCCCATCAAACTTCTGCCTCCATCCAACTGGAGACAAGCAGCACACAGAGAGAAGATGAAGATTGTGTTCAAAATACAGAGGAAGCTGAGATTTTGAAGAATCTCAGTGTATGGAAAAGCACGAGGAGAATGCTATGCTAAAAAGTAATCTTTACTTACACAGAGTGACAGCCGTTGCCCCCTTGATACTTCTCTTTTGAAGTCTAACTGTTTGGAAGAAAGAGGATTCCTCAAGGAGATTCAAAAAAGCAGCCTGAAATAGCAGAGCCACGGGGGAACAGGAGGCAGACAACCAGTTGTTTGCTTTGGGAAGGAACGGAGGAGAATTAAAGAAAATAATGTTTGGGACTGAGAACAGCAAACTAAAAACACATTGCACCTCCTCTTCTCCAGGGATTAACTGCCCTTGGCTGATAAAAGAAAAAGAAGGCTGTAAACATTTGTAGGTCTAGATGGGCACAACGCTTTCCTGCACTTTAGGAGTGGTGAGGAAGCAATGAAATTTGCTAAATGCAGCTGCTGTCATTATTTAGCATACATAAGGGGGTGATTCATACAAGTAGAGTTATGGTTTCCACAGTGCTAAATAAATGAACGAACTACTAGTAATGGGCTGATTCAGTCTAAAAAAATCCCGAAACATAACATGTAGTATGCAACTCTACTGTTCACAAGAACCAAACATGTCCACAAGGAAAAAAATATGTATTTACTACTTTTCCAACATTTATTTCCTACAATAATACTTTTACTATTTGCCATTCAAGTCAATGAGACACCTCTCCATAACCAAAGGAGGTGTTGACACGGCAATTTTGGCACAGGGATCTGGGGGAACATTCACATTTATGGAGCACCCAGTCTTGCAATTAGAACAACATAAACCAGAAAGAAGGATCTTGGCTGTCTTAGTGTGTCCTTGAAAAGTGTGCAAAGGGAGCACTTATGTGCCTTCATGTTATGTCTGGTCCTACGCAGTTCTCCCACAACTTTTGTTAGCAACGTTTAGTAATGTTTGCTGCTGACGTGAAGACAGAGGGTTAGGTCACTGTTGGGCCTTGTTGGTGGGTCTGCACAAGACTCACATCTGCACTTGTACTGTTTCAGAGACTCATAGCGCAGACCAGATATTCCAATGCACTGTTTTACAGCCAAGGCTAAAGATAATGCTGTAAGCAGCCGTAATGAGTAAGGTATAAAAATTATTCATTTTTGGAAGCAAATGACACTTTGAGTGTTTCACCTTAGAGCTCAACTTCATCTGAGTCCAAGCTTGCCCACATAACAGAATGTTTATTGTTACGCCCTCCCTGTAAAAGCTTTTTTATTTTTTTTATTTGCAGTGACTGATCTAGCAGCCTGTGTACTAATTTTTGCAACATTATCACCAGGGTAAATTTTATAAGCCCTATGTTCAATATGTGTTTTTATAGTATGAAATACATGAGTCACATAACAGCATGGTTCTTCAGCTATACTGCTCTGTTCTGAATCCTGTAATGTGCAATTAACTTTTCAAATCGTTAATTAAAAATGTAATTACTGCTTATGATATATGACCATAATATAATAAAGACAAATTTTTACTTGACTATAAAAGAGAAATGAAGATACTAGGAATAATTCTGCACATTTTAATACAAAACTTACTATTCTGCTTGGCAACATGCTTCCAGCAGATAATTTCACAGTGCATATATATAAATAAAAGTCTTCTAGCTCATTCTCATGGCCTTTATCCCCTGCTCATATCCATAATCAAATGAGCAAAAGATAATACTTTCAAAAATGTTTCAATATCTTAATATCTTAATTCATATAAAAATAAAATAAAAGTTCCCACTAGTTTCAAAGCCATATACCTGCATTCAGGTGGCCTTATACTTCACCTAATTACTTTTCATGGCACAGCATGTTAGGGGGAATCAAGCTGTATGTCTTCTGAGCTGGGCTGTCCCCCTGTGGAAGCGGCTGTCATTGATGCCCTGGTTGATGCTTTGTAGTAGCACAGCTGTTGGGACTGTTGCATAGATACCCAAACCCAGAGCTGCCACTGCCTTTGCACCAGACATTGGCTAATTATATGCTGAACCTTTTGAGCAGAAACGCATAAGAAGAAAGTAGTTTGATAATCATGGAAAGTTTCCATTTGCACGTTGGGAGAAAAAAAAACCGAACAAATGAAAAACTGAATGAAACATTTCACTGACTAAATGAATTCTACTCTAAATCTAAAGAATTCATATGCTGATCTTCTTCCTCATTCTTCTGGCAGGCAGCTTATTTACAAGTATTTCAGATTTTGAAATTTTTAGTTTATAGCAGCACTTCAGACAACAACCGTGAGTAATTACGGTCACATACGTGGGTAAAGGCCATTGTCAACCCTATGGTATCACACAGTGATACACATTGAAAAGTAAATGGCTCTTTAGTTAATCCCATTTGTTCCAACAGCAAACTGAGGAGTTAATGGTTCCTGAAAAGTATTTTGAGATCTACTAATTGAGAGCTCTACCTAGGTCTAGAAAATATTATTATTACCATTATTAGCATTAATTATAATAGTAAAAACAATAGCAGCAGCCAGTCAGTAAGAATGCCAGCATGCGACCAAGCAGGGAGCCACTGTTGGATCCCCCCAACACACCTGCGCTCATGCCTAATAAGAAACAACATAATTTATTGTGAATGTCTTGTGGTTTGAATGTCTGCTAACACTGAAAGCATCAGATTTCAATTATACAAATGACCTTCAGACCTCTATTTCAACCCCCCAACTTCTCCTATGCATCAGAGATCTTTCAAACGTTAATCGGAAAGATGCAGTTGATGTAAGAAATGTACTAAAAGCTCATTGAGGTACTCACAAAACAAGACTGAGCTTGCTGAGCTAAAGGAGGCAGAACTGATGCTCAAGTTCTTAACAAGGCATAAAAAGGAAAGAAAATGATGCTGCTAGAAAACATTTTGTTACTCAGGGAGGGGTAAGTTTTCTCTCCACCACAGCAGGGAAAGTAAATTCAAAGGGAAGACTCACATTTTTTTGATTACTGGAGGAGCTATAGGGGAGATGTAATCAAGCAGACCTTGATCTTTTATTTTCTTTTTAGCTCTGTGCCCCCAAACTTTAACCTACACTTTTATTTCTAGGCTGAGGGAAGGTAGAAGGTAATGTGGGTCAGATAATATGTCTTGGGATTAGGAGAAAACTCCAGATTTACTTCGAGTTTGGATATGTGTTTGCATGTTTATCTGTCTGCATCTATTTACCTGTCCTGCATTCCTGATTTCTGGCTATGTAACATGAGCACATCCGTGTCCTTTTCCATGACTGACAGTACTGAAGTGCTCCCACTGAAGAAGATATCTCTTCTGCTCTGGGAGTCAGAGATCTGCTGGTACACAGTGCCTGTACTAACTCTTCAGATCAGTTTCCATTAGGCAGAAGAACAAGAAGCAGCAGAATGGGTCTGGCATTAATATCAGTGCACTGAGACTGAGAGGGGCTGAAAGATGGTTGGTATTTTTCTGAGATGCTGTGTGGGAGGGTGTGGAGCAGCTCAGAGCAGGAATGGTGCACTGGAATTAACTTGAAAACTTTGGATCCTTCTCACTGACTCTTGTAATGGCCAAATAACTCTTCCTGGCCTAACAGTTGTTTGTGTTAAATACCAGCAATCTGCACAGTTCATGGCTTCTGTTGGCTGAGCTCACTGAAGTTACCAAGGGCAGCTTCAGCATGCATTTCTCGATTACCTTTCCAATGCTGCCTCCTCTTGTCTCCCTCCTTTAGGGATTCGCTGTCTTCATACCATCCTCCTCCTCAATTCTGGGGAATCTCTGTGACCCCTACCTTAAAACCCCAGGGACATGGTGTTTGACTCTGTGGCCCTATTTCTCTTTTGACTGTGTTACACCCTAACTCCATTCCCATTCCTTCTTCTCCTTCCCTTATTTCCCTCTCTGCCTGTTCCCTCTTGTCTTCCCACTGTGCACCCCCTGCCAGCCATGCACGTCTCCACTGCCTCCTGGCATAGTGAGAGGATGCTCCTGAGATCCTGGCCCAGGTGATGGGCTTCACCTGATTCACTGTCAGCCATGAAAGCAGAAGGCTGTGCCATGATTTGGAAGGACTTTCAGAGAAGTGGCTGGAAGCTGTGGCAGCTGCAACATTTTCTCTGGAGCATGCTGTGGTGTGCACAGAGCATGGAGCTGGCAGAGGGCTGTGGAGTGAGATGCAAAACATGAGTAACCTGTTTATTCTGTGGCACATCTGATGACAGGCTGTGTGGACATGACTACTGCACTGCAAAGGTTCAAGCCCTTTTCCGTGTGCACGTTACTAGGGCATGCCACTGTTTCTAAGAATGGGTATACCTGTGCAGGTTTTGCTGCCACAGAGAGACAAAACGCTTTTGTGTCCACCCAGTTTCTCCTCTCATGCTTTTTTGACTGTCACCAAGATGGATGAGATTTAGGCAGTCATTCCCTCCATTTCTGGTGGTGATCAGATACAACCTTCATATGTTATTGTGTAATGAATAAACAAGAATACACCATCAGACAGCATGGAGCACTTTGCCTCACCTGATTGATTATAAATCAGTGTATACACCAGATAACATTGCTGACCAGCACAGCATTTGACATCTCGGAACTCTATTTTTGCTGGAATAAGCACAATTTCTTTATTCTTGCCATGTACAGTACAATGCCAGTACAACTCAATGCATACTTTTTCTTGTGACATTTTTGAGCATTTTCTTTAGAAAATGTCAGACGGCCACATTTTTCCCAGAAGTGATAGTGCATATAAATTGCAAAATGATTTTATCATTTCTACTAGAGGTGGAGAATATGATCTCCTTTGATGCTTGAGCAATTTTGCCAGCACTAATTAAAGAGATTTTAATGAGATTTTTAGGAATTACTTCAAGCTATAAGAAAACATAATTTCTTGATTAAATTTTATAATTAAATTATATTTTGCAAATCCTATGTAACCAACAGCTCTTCACTTGTAAGGCAAAAAGATGGATGAATTATACAAGTAAGCTGATTTGGCCATAGAAATACTCTTACAATTAGGTTTAAATGTCCAGGAGCCTGGAAATACTAAATCAAATGTGAACTTTAATCCTAAATTTATTTTTTTGTGTGCCCAAAGTCATTCTTAGGGGAATAAATTCCCAATTCTGAAGAGCTAGTAAAGAGAAATTAAATGGCAAAAGAACTATTAATGTAACTTGTAGGGACGGAATTCAGGACACAAATTGTTGACAGCAAAAAGCAGAAATAACTTTACTCTCCTTTCCTAATACTTCAATCAAAAGTATTTTAATAACATCTTGAAAGGTACAAAAAAGTGTAAGACCTCAAGCTGTCATTTGCATCTAATGGAAGATAACCACCTCAACACTCCTCTACGTCTGTGAAAATTTTCCACCGGTTTGTAGACAAATCTGGTACGAGGAACAGATACAAGGTGGGTGGAGCTGGAGGGGCCTTAGCATTAGGTGGCATAGCACTTTCTCCTGCATTACTCCATGTGACCAAGGTTATGTGGGAGTCCAGCCTACTTACCCCTCTGCCCTCCAAGTAAGGATGAAGTTGGCCATGATTTTTGCTGATGGTCTGGATATGTTGGATAAAAGCCATTCCTCCCATGGATCACTCCCAAATTTCCCATTGGTAGCTGCCCTGTTACTATTCAGGTTGGGATTGGGCACTGAAGTCATGCAATATTGTCTCACTTAAACACCTGAAACTTTTTAAGTAGCGAATGGGTGATTAATATCCTGATTACTAAGAGCAAGTAATGAATAAAGAAGAGTGAGTATTCTTTGGCGTGTGGAAATAAATTTTGTTAGCTTTTGTCAGCATTTGCTAGGGAAAAATCCATCACATTATTTCTGAAAACATGTGCCCAGTCTGAACTCATGTGTGCTAATGTTTGTCTGAGAGCAAGAATGCAGCCTCTGGAGTTTATGCAGAAGTTTGCAAATAATATTTTGATTGTATCTTTCTCACTCTCTTTTATTCATTGCAGAATGGACAGTAATGGTCCTCATGAATGCTGTCAGGGCTTCTGTAACAACTACTGGTGATTGCTGTCAATGGTTCCAGGAGCTTGTAGTCACTGATGAATATACAATTTCAAAGCCATATTATATCTATCTCTGATTTTCTTTCTTAAGCATGAAAAATGACTATTGGAGGAACCCATAAGCATCAGTCTCTAGCTATCAAAAATTTTTCTGGTATTCTGATATTTATTTACTGCTTGAGAATTGTGTTTCATGTGGAAATGCTTGGGTTTCTTTGCTGAATTCTGAGCTTGTGACTGAATTTATGATGGTAGTGTTGGTAAAGAAGGTATTTAAGTTTTAAAAAATATTATATGTGTTTTAAAATGAACTAGCTCAGACATGTATTAATTGAGGTTTCAAAATTAAAGTTTTTAACATAGTGTCCTTACAGTCAGCTTGGTCATGGTTTGTGCAGTTAAATGCCCACTTTGGTGAAGGAATATCTCCATGTAATGTTATGAGATACAGTTATAATGATGCCAGCACCTCTGTGTTTGGAGAGTGTCCATAAAACAAATAGAGTTTGTATGTACCCATCCAGAGAATTGCATCTATCACCTTCACCAACAGATTTATTGTTTCTGCGTACATCCATTCTACTAAACTGTGTGTGCTGAAGTATGTTTTTCTCCCAGATGTGCAACAGATGTTTTAAAACATCAGCTAGAGTTTTATAAACTGTATAATTAAATTCTAAATCATGTCTGAGGTACTATTACTGCAGTGCTAAGACGGATTTATACGTCCAAGAGTAAATAATTAATAGAACAGTTGTTACACAGGGAAGATTACAGTGGTTAAGAGTACATGATGGATGGTACCAAAGCAAACTTTTCCTATAGACATCATGTTTAGAGCCTTCGAAGGCTGTCAGGGGTGAATTGGTTCTGGTGTTAGCTCTTCATTTTCTAATATATCTACTTGTCTTCTTACAATTCACCTCTGTCAAATAGATGTGAAAGGTACATCATTAAATTGAAAATATCAAGAACCAGCTGAGTCAGTGTCTGTTACTGGATTTATTCCCCTTGCAGAAATATGACTTTATTTTGCTGTGATTCCACCTCACATGGCAGGGTTTGTATAGTCTTTCTAACCAGATGCATACACAAAAATGCTTTAGCTGAAAGGAAGGCTAAAGCTCAACCAGAGTAAAGCACTGATGCAAATCCATTTCTAGCCTCTTCCCTCCACTCTTATCTCAAATTTGTTCACGTTACTGAGTGTCACCATGGGAAGAGATTACTTTACAGATGAGAAAAGTTAACTCCCACATAGTTTTCTTCTCCTATATCTCTGTGACGTGAACATACGTAAAAGATTCTCACTGAAATGCTTCATGTTCTGTGAAAATTTAGGTAGAGGGCAGCCATAGTACCTCTATGAGGCTGTCTTTTATTGATTGGTTTTGGAGCAAAATGTTCCATCTTGGCTAAAAGGAAGACAGGACAGCTCACTGAAAATGTAATCTGTTGGGCTGTTCTTCCACCCAGGAGGCAGCTGTAATAGGTCTTTGCCCAACTGAGTCTTTAACTTGTGCAGAAGTTATTATTCAGCCTGTGTAGTTTTCATGTAATGCTTCTTGTTAGAGGCTCTGTTGATTTAAAAGACATGAGTAATTAAAATAAGTTTAGATATTGAACAAAGCTGCCTACTTGGCAGGTATATAGTGCTCAATCAGAATTCAGCCTGCATCCTAGCTGTAGGAAGGTGTGGGAAACCTCGGCTGGTCCGAGGGATGAGAAAGGGAGTTTAACATTGACCTTGAGCAGACATCTGCGCATCCTTGAAGAGTCCTGAGAAGAA
>KZ505640.1:500570-522630 GCA_002844005.1 Limosa lapponica baueri | reverse complement strand
GCTCAAAGGGCTCTTGGGCTGTCCACTACTTATACAGTAAGATAATTGACCTATAGTCATATTCTCATGGGAACAAAATTTCTAGGTCCCCACTCCAGATGGTATTTTGGCTATGTTGCCAGCCGTCCCCCAAAGTCCAGGTGCAAGTTATCGCAACTGATGTTGTGATGGCCATGGTGGCCAAGGCCCGAGCAGGAGCCAGGGGGGGAAGGGGAGTAAAAACAGGGAGAGCACACTGCCACACTAGGCCAAGCCATGCACAGAATTTTCTTCTCCATCAAGAACTGTGGTAGGAATTTTAGGGGGACTGAGAAGGTGGCTGTTTGGCATTCATGCATTAAACGAAAGAAGAGAGGAATAGTTGGGGACCTACCAATCTTCAGACAGCCCTGAGGCTGAGCTGTCAGAACCAGCTGCTCTGGGGCTGTGCTGCTGGAGTGGGGCCGTGGCAGCCTGAGGACACTGGGGGCGTGTGACACCAGGGGACATTTGTCCTCAACAATAGCAGCAGCCCAGGGAACTGTAGTCTGGGATTTTATGGTGCAAAATACCTGTGGTGTGAGCTTCTGTATGTGTGTCCTTGATGGGCAGGCTGCTGCTGCTGCTATTGTGGTTTGAGATGGAGCCTGGGATTTATTTCTCTGCCTCAAACATGCAACCTATTGTCAGCTGGACTCTAATCAAGCATTGCAGCCTTGTGGCTGGAGACTACACTTGCTGGCTGGAGAGGTGCAGGCTTGGCTGTGGTCAGCTGTGGGGCAATAACTGTAAGGAAGTCAGTGGTAGCACTGTCACTCTCCAGGAGCCCAGGAGACTCTTCTATGCCATAGAAAAATCACCTCTCAGCTCACCACAGATTAATGGATCCCCAGACTGAGAGATCTATGGCCAAATGCTCTGGCCTATCCATAATGAATGAAAGGTGTAGATTAAAGCAGTGACCGGTGGTGTTATTTGTAAATAAGAAACATTGTCCTGTTCTGAGAATAGCTTAAAAAAAAGTGTTATTCACCCAACACTGCATTAAAGATTGCCTCTTGGAGAAAAATTGCCTGTGCTGATCTCACTCATATAGCACTTGCCCAGCTGATGATGGACAATATTGTTGGTGCTAAATTTAGGGGATATGGACTCTACATGAGAGGCTGTGCTCTAAAATACGGCAACACCTCCATACTCAGCAAATCTGTTCCCCCTCTGCGTTCATAAACATGCCTGCTAGTGTTACAAATAATTTTTACTAGTTTTTCAGTCTTGCTGGCACTTCAGAAACAATATAACTAAGTGGTGTCAGCTGGATTTTATTCACCTGAGTGCATTATCTTTAGAATTATGCACTGCTTTCCATTACAGGGACAAACAGGACAGGATTGCTGTAGAGCTGCAACAGGTCACAGGGGAGACAGGAGAAATCCTGTCCCCTCCAGCTAAACCTCTACGTGGCAGCTCTGGGGCTCAAAAGCACATGCTTAGGCCTGTACTCTCTGACTGTCCACACAATTCCTGTCCTGGCTTTGGCCTGTGCCAGCTGTCCCTCTCCAGGCAACGCATGGGCACAGCTATGGGTATTCCTATAGGGGAGGATGCCTTCTGTTTTTTGGCAGAGGATGTGTTCTGAGCTGGTTTTTCAGCCAGTGAAGGAAGAGCTCCTGGCCCTGCTTGGTCAGGCACAGCTGGGAAGCCTTCAGTTTTCCCTAAACTCAGGGAGGAGTCACCTGAGCCCCCTCCCTACTTGGAAACATGCCCATCATCAGCCAGCATTTACCTGGCCTCTGGGAGATCAGATTTAGGATCATGCAAGAGTTTAGTTTGGTGAGATCAGATTTAGGATCACCTGGGACTTTTGCTCTCTCACAGAACAACGACAGACAGTGGCAATCATTAACCAGACAGCTTCACGCTTCATACAAACCCATTATTAGAAAAACACATGCAGCTTAGCAGGGTGTCCATAAATTTCCTTAAATGAGCCTTTCCCAAAGCCAGTTTGAATCCCTGCTAAAGCTCCTACCTGTCAGGCAACACCTTGCAAAACCTCATGAATCTCCTTCGGACAGAAACAGACTCACCTCTGATCAAAATGAGGCAAAGGATGAAGAGTGCTTGCGAGGCTGAAGGGCTGCTAGACCAGTACCCCGGGATAGGAGAAAACACAGGTTCAGTGCAGCTGTGGATGAGGTGGGGGATCTCTGTCCTTCTGTGCTCAGCTTTAAACATCTTCATCTTACTGTTGGAAAAGATTGTAGGATCACAGGGTATTCAGCCCTGCTCATGCCGAGAAATCTTCTAGTTTTCTGTGCAAACATATTCCTGGCCAATTTACAGACAGTTGATTTTGTGCCTGTAATATTCACTATCCTTTAATTCAGAAAATTCTTATCCCTGTCAAATACCTCTCTTACTGTATTTATAAAGGCTTATGTCCCTTTTCAATAGCTGCTTTGCTAGGCTAAGCAGGTGAAAGTAGTTTAACCTGTTTGATAAGATATATTGTTATCAAAGATTCTCCATTCTCCTAATCATTGTGATGGTGCTTCTTTGAGCCTGTTCCCATTTGAATTCCTCTTCCATAAACATAAGCCAAAGGATATCTTTCCAGGATTTTCTATTTTCCTTACGTCGTTGTGAAATAAAATACTTTCTTTTTTAATCTCATACTGCTGTGTTCTTTCTTCTTCTTCTTCCCTCTTTTTAATGCTATTTTGATTTCTGTTTCTGTGTCCCTAATGATATATCCTTGTTTCCCTCCATTTCTTTTTAATGTGAGGCATAAACAAAGCATCTTATTTTGGGAAAATACTGCTGCAAAAAGTTGATTAAAAAAAAAAAAAAAATCAAAGCTCTTCCTATTTTGTGTCATACTTGCCGTGACAGAATTAGGACAAAACTAAACAATTTCAAGCTTTTTTTTCACATTTTCAAAGTAACCTGAAGCACTTTGTTTTGGCATGGAACATCTAATGAGTATTGCCATGGTAACTATTTGAAGACACTACACTGAATGTTGTGTTGTTTTATTGGTATTGCTTTAATGCAGTAATATTAAAAATAGTGGAAAGACTACCCACACTGCAAAACTTGTATCAGTTTGAACAATTCATGATGGAACTGGGAAATAAATTCTTTGCTTGCAGATCTGTGAATACTTCAGTTGAGAGGAGCAATGAGCTAGACATGAGTGCTATCCTTGGCTGCCTGGGGATCTGGCTGGTCTCCTATTTTTTACTCTCTGTGTGTTTATTAATGAACCATCACTTAACTCTGCAGAAGGTATAGTGTAACAACATGATTAAGATCTTATGTTATACCACAGAAGAAAGTATGCTGATTACAATGTACCTCTCATCTAATGGAAGCAATGTAGGCACAGGTAGAACAGGATAGCAGGCAAGAATCACTCCTAATTTCTGAGGTGTGCCCAGTTATAAACATTTTCCAATTTACAGGCCCAAGTGGGAGGTGGCATGGCAGGAAGTGTGGTCGGAAATAACAAATAGAGCAGATGGAGTGTGAAAACAGGCAGCAGTGTCACTCCATGTATTTTGGCAGGTATGAATTTATATGTTTTGGAAGGTATCAGCCTATTAACTTTGAGAAAAGCCTGGGGAGATGAAGTACAAAGTGGGAGGGTATAAAGGTAGATCGACTTGCGTCTGACAAGAGCTATCCTTAAATGTCATCCCTGACTTTTTGCAAAATGCAAAGATGAATTTAAAGCCCCCCCATTGATTTTTTAGATATGTGATTTTGTATGACTGGCTATTATGAGATGGTCTGAAAGACACTGAGTGCTTTCTTCAAAATTCATGTCCTTCATCCTCAAACTCCAAAAAATTTAATAAAAATTGCTTACTTACAGACATTTGCAGGGTCATGCCCTTATACAAATTAATGTTTAATATCAGATTTGCACAAATATGGACAATGTTGTAATCAAACATTGTATCTTTGTCACAGAAGTCTTTTGCAGGGATATTGCATGTTTCATGATGTCAGAGATTTCTTTGATAGCTCAAGAGGTAACTAACTCTAAGGCAGCATTCATTTGCTTTCCTTTTCTTACTCTCTTTATATATGCTATGTTCTAAGAAGACTTAAAATGTTTCAAACCTAAAATAATTTGTGTAACTGTCTTGTTTTATCCCTGGCAGTTATAAACTTCATTATTTATTGTCTATTCCAGGCTCAGGTGATGTCAGCTGAGGATTATTGTACATATGAATGACAATAACAGATTGGGTTTTATGGGTATGTTTGTCTCACAGGCTAGGTAAAATTAAAAGAAAAAATGGGGCTTCTGTAACTGTTGGTAATAAAGAAGAGTTAGCATCTAGTTCGGCATGGTACTGAAGTAGATGCTTAATTTCAAGCACGTGAGCAACTCCATTAAACTTGATTATGCAATTAAGTGTTTGAAAGATCAGTCCCTGAAAGGCTTTTAAAGTTTAGGGCATAATGTAGAAGTGCACAAGCTTCTGATAACCTATCCTATTTGGACTGAAAATTGATCAATGAATATTTCACATTTATGCCTACAGGTTGTAAAACGGCTTCAGAAAGTAAAAATAGTGTCTGAAATGAAGTTAAGAAGGGAATGTCAGTCTTGGCCAGAAGTGCTTAAATTTGACCTAATACCTCATTGAAAGAAGGGGAAAGAATTAATAGGTCTCTGTTTTCACAAAGATTTTGATTGTCTCCTTATGGAATTTAAATGCCTTCTTGATAGGAACACAGTGAAACAAGTCTTCAAAACTTAACTGCATGCAGATCCAATGAAGTGAAGAACTGGGACATTGAATTTTAGCTCATTCAGTGATTTTTTATAACCTTATGACATAGACTTAGCTGGAGACCTAAAATAAGAACATACTGCAATTTAGGTAGTCTTAACAACTAGTCAAGGGACAAATGGTCTGAGAACCTGTCTGTAGATCTCTGAGGGAGCAATTGTAAATACTCCAGATGTATAAATGGAACAGAAAGACATTCAGATCCCAGAACTGGTAAAATATAACCTCTGCAAAAGTTAAGTTGGAAAGTCAAGAATCGACAAGAAAATGAAAACTGAGGTGGAGAAAAAAACTGAAGAATTTTTCCATGAAAACTGCCTGAAAAAATGATTAGGACGAGTCACAGTATGCCAGAGATTTCTCCATAATGTGTCTTGTAATAAAGAGGAGGTGTTCAAGCATGACACCCCTAAGACATCTTCCATGTAAATTACATTACTGATTTAACTGATATCTTTGTATAAAACTCTACTTTCCCTGTCATAGGATGAGAAGTAATTCAATGAATTTTATGCACCCATGTACAGAAATTATGGGGAAATCTAAGATTCCCATGTGGAATTAAGGCTATGCAGTGCTCTGTATGTGACATGAAATCTATTAACTAACGGGAGAATGTCTAAAAAAAACCACCACAATGACTTTTGGTATGGGCACATTACATAGTGCAAGCAAGCTAACTCTTACATGACATATGTGTGTCTTAAAAGCACCTTAAGTGGTATTTCTGCTCCTTGTAAAGTAATTAGTCAGACCCTGTTGCTTCTAATGGAATTCCTTAACCCTATTAATAGCTGACTTCTTTCTTCCCCATCTCAAATACGAATTTTCTTGAAGAACTAGAGCAGGAAGGTCTCAGCAACTAGAATGTTTTTATTTCCATTTTATCTTCAGCTTTCACTTAAGAAATTACAAATGAGTAACTGAGACATCTCAGTTCTGTATCTTATCTGAATTAAAATATGTTTTTATATGAACACATGGTTTGTATAAAATAGAAACTGGAAGAACAGAAGCAATTACAGTCTCTGCTTCTTTTATTCATCTATTGTGGTTGTGAATCTGCTAGAAAAATTACACTTTTTTCTGTTAATGGGCAAAAAGCCTGCTCATCTATGTAGTGATCAAATCCCATTATGACAATTGGGAAAGCTGTTGTTGACCACTAAAAGCTAACATTTTCCCTGCTGTTTTGAACATAGAATGGTATCTTGGAAAATAGCAAGGCGAAGTACAAATAACAAGTGTCTTGTTAAAATATCAGTTGTCAATGGCTATAGGATAAATCCCTGTGATATTTAAGCATCCTTGAGATTTCAAAAGAGAAACTTATAATTTCAATCAGTCATACCTGGAAGGTGGCATAATGAAGTTGTCTGCACAGAATATTTTTATGTGGTTATTTAATCTAGGCTTGAATGCTGGGTTTGGCCTGGTGACGATGATGACACTTTCTTTTGCCTCTGTGGTGGGGCACAGGTCTTACTATCCCTTTAATATTTATTCCTGACTGTGAAGTCCTCCTCCATTAGCCCCAGTTTCAAGCTCAGGTATCAGCCAGGCACTGACCTTCAACACTTTCAGGAACCCTGATTAGGGATCCTGTAACTGAGCCTTAGGGGTCACAATTGAATGCAGGAAGAGCTAAGGGTTAAGCAATATAAATGGAATATAAATATAACCACAGTGAATAACAGTGGCTAGACGTATGTAGGTTGGAGAGAAATAAAGCCTATAATATGTACTGTATAACTAATTACTATTCCAGATGGAGTCCACAAACAGATTTTGTAAAATGAGAGCACTACATAATTAATAGGTATCCATATCAGACTGAAAAGTTGATTCATTGCTAGAAATAGGGGCAACATCTTGAACACCCTAGGATGTGCTAATCAGAATATTCCAGGTTTAAATAGGGAAAGAAAGATATGACAGTCTGCACAAATATATTTTTGTGTTACTACCTGTGGAAACAAAGGAGGAGCCAGGGCAAGCTCTTATGTTCTCTCATACAAAGTACGCGTGCAGTGTAGGATCTCTGGTTTGGTGGGAGTGTATATGCATGTAAGTGCCCTTGTGGCCAAGAAGGCCAATGGTCTCCAGGGGTGCATTAAAAAGAGAGTAGCCAGCAGGTCGAGGGAGGTTATCCTCCCCCTCTTCTCTGCCCTGGTGAGGGTGAGGCCATATCTGGAGTACTGTGTCCAGTTCTGGGCTCCCCAGTTCAAGAAGGACAGGGAACTAATGGAGAGATTCCAGTGGAGGGCTACAAAGATGATCAAGGGAATGGAGCATGTCTCTTAGGAGGAAAGGCTGAGAGACCTGGGTCTGTTTAGCCTGGAGAAGACTGAGGGAGGACCTCATCAGTGCTTATAAATATCTAAAGGGTGGGTGTCAAGAGGACGGGGCCAGTCTTTTTTCAGTGATGCCCAGTGACAGGACAGGGGGCAAAGGACACAAACTGGAACACAGGAAATTCTGCCTGAACATGAGGAAAAACTTCTTTACTTGAGGGTGCCAGAGCACTGGAACAGGCTGCCCAGAGAAGTTGTGGAGTCTCCTTCTCTGGAGATATTAAAAACCTGTCTGGATGTGCTCCTGTCTATCCAGCTCTACGTGAACCTGCTTTGGCAGGAGGGTGGACAAGATGATCTCTGAAGGTCCCTTCCAACCCCTACCATTCTGTGGTTCTGTGATATGCACACACGTAAATACATATGCAGGGTTTCTGTGAAATTGCAGAGCTAAGCATGAAGCTGTTGGCTTCCCTATCAGAGCCTGCTGGTTCCATGCCATAGCTGCAGTGTGACACTGCTGCATGACACATAGTCACTGCCCCATTTAGAATGGGACTATTTTAATGCCTATGCCTATGCCCATGCCCACAGGCATGCAAAATAATACTCTTTTTCGATGGGTTGTTTTAATTTATAGACAGAGTTTGACTAACATACTGTTCAGCTCTTTTTCATATATTGGAGGATGGAAACAGCTATTGATTCATGGGTGACATACACAGTACAAATAATAGATTGTCATTTATACTTTCATGATAATATACCTGCTAGAGAATCAATAAATAGCGAAATACTTATCATACTAAGAAAAAAAAGCCTCAAATACTCAGTTTTGACCTCATTTGCATGATGGTCTTAATACCCATAATTATGCATGCATTTATTAATTGATTTTATGTCAGCACCTACAAGCCTTAGAAAAACGTGCCCCTGCCATAATTAGGTTATAACCTAAGTTGAAGAGAAAGCACTGCCTGACTTTTGCTTTAGACTATTGAAGAGCATTTGGAGTACATGATGCACAACATCTAGCACAAAATATATCAGGATTAAGACACATCATTCTCCTGGAAGTAGGCTATAAGAAGAATAAAAACCATAATAAGGTCCATTTTCTTATGGGTGAAGATATAAACTTTTACTGCTAAGTTCATCTTCATTCAAGACTTCTGCACTTGACTATTAATATCTATCTTGTTGGAACATGATTCTGCTGTCCTTGAACTCAGTGTCAAAACTCCCGTCCATTTTACTGGAGCAAAATCAGGTTCTGAGCACTGCTTTTGCCTACTAGCATACAGTAAAGCTGTAAAAAGTGTTTCTTCAACCTTATAAAACCACAGTAATAACCCTTTTCAGTTTTAACATGTGTGCTAATTGTCCTAATTAACTTACAGATTTTAAATTATGATTGCTGAGCATTGCATAAGTATTAATGATGTAATTGCAAGAAATCTTTACAGTTAAAAACAAGTCACAAATAATTCCTTGAGTAATTTTGGATAATGACTGAGAGTGATTCTTCCATGAACATCCCCCCTGTTCAGCCATATTATTGGCTGAATGATTTATTACATTCTGCTGTTAATGTGTGGGATCCAGTCAAATAGTATGACAGGTAAAACAAGATCTTAGTTAAAATAGTATTGCTTGAATATTTTTATTAATTAATATATATTTTATATAAAATATTTTATTTAATCAGAGACTGCTTTCAGTCTCAGTGTTTTCCCTCAGTTCTTTCAGCCTGAAGAGGACCTAGTGGCTCGTGGCAGTTTTGTAGAATGGCCATGTAGGTCTTACAAAGTAAGAAGAGATTAATTTTGTGGGAGGTTGTTGTCCGAATGCTCTTACCTTCTTCTTTTTTAAAAGAACCTAAAAAGCCACCAGAAATACCTAGGGGAAGACAGCTTGCAGAGCAGAGGTAGTGGTGTATTTAAAGGTAAGAACAGATTTAGAGAAGTATTAAAGCTAACATCACAGATCAAACTCATGAAAACATGGTATTAATGATCAGTCACAGGCTTAACTCAGAAACAATGAAGGCCACAGCAGAGAAGTGTAGAAGTTAAAGATGAAATGGTGTATTAGGCTTTCTAAAGTCATTTTTTCTGCCAATTCAGGATTGATTCCTGTAGTGTACTTTGTAGTGTTCTGTGCAGTCTGGTTTTAAAGGTTTCTAGCAATAGGAATTATGTAATTTCTTAGTAGCAAGCAATGGCTAACAAGAAACTTAAAGTCATTAAAGAATCAGTAAATAAGTTAATTGTTAGCCTTGTAACAGAATCTGTGATTGCATTTGTGATCAGCAGGGAGGTTTATATTCTGCTTCACCTGCAGCAAGTGGATAGCTGCTGTCTTGGAACAAATTCTGATATCTGGACTGAAGTTCCCAAAAGAGGTATTTGCTTATATGCAGCTTGCAGCCACCACAGTGCAAGAAGTGACTGATGTCATCAAAATAAATACCAGATTTTACATTCTTTTCCAGGCTCCTTGTTTTTGACTTCTTTATAATTTATCATAATCACAGCAAGAAGACATTGTTATAGATTAATAGCATCCCACTAAAAACTCCTTTTCATGTTGAAGTCATCTATTCTCTTGCATAAAATGGTTGATGGCAGATGTCTTTCTCTCTTTATCTTCCTCATACATTACTGTTGCCCATGCTAAAATAATAACTTTAGAAATATGGGCCTCAGTGAACATCTGAAAGAGTGCTGAGCAGTAGGTAACTCTGGTGATATGGGGAGCCATGAGTCCATTTCTCTCGTGCATGAGTCCAGCTAGATGACATTCACTGAAGAGCAGGTGCTTCACTTTTACTGTGCTTTTGGATAGACCAAAATAAGTACAAATCCTTCCCAAATGAGGTGAAATAGTTCAACAGAGGAAAATGGCTAAGAACTGTAAAAGGCTGTACAGTTTCTGTTTAGCATTGACTAAACTGAATGTTTTGACTTTTCCTTTGGAATATTAAGATGAAATGCAACTGAACTTAATTTCAAAGCATAAACACACTTGTGTAGTTTAGGAATTAATTATGGAAACAATTAATCTCCATGCACTTTATGAATTATTTCAGTTCAACCTGTATATCTTATAAATGGAATACAACACAGTGATTTTTAATAAAATTTGAAATATTTCAAGTATTTGCAAGTGCGGGGACTTACCTTACTTGTCAGTTCCAATTGTAATTAAAAGAAGACTTAAGAAGTCTTTTGCAGCTGACAAAGCATTTGCTAAAACAAAAGTCACAGTACTTTGTAGAAAGCTCAAGGCAAATTAGTGAGTAAACAGTGAGACAGAAAAGATGAAACACAGTTTGCTACTCTTCAGAGAACTTAATGAGTGATAATGAATTGTCTTCAACAGTATTAACCTGTTCAATTACAAATCACTGTTTTGAGGCATCAGTTTTTGCTCCACTGAAGTCAATATTGTCTCTGACTTGAATGGGCCAATAATTTACACCAAATTTTGTAGTCAAGAGAAAATTATTTTCAGTTTTCTCAATCCTTTTGCTTTCTCACTTCAATAATTTAGATGTTAGCGATCTTACCAGTGGGATACAGTAACTTCAAGTACAATCTTGTGAAGCTATTTGTTGCTCTTCTCCTGGAGGGAACATGGTTGTAGGAAGGCCTTCAGGTGTAGCTGAAGCAAACGAGGAGACAATGGAAACTTCTTAAGTTTCATTTCTGATGAAAAAAGTCTTCAAAGCCACAGTTTTCAAACACTTGCCAATAGGGCTTGAAGGCACTTATTCCATCAAAGCCAAATCTGTAATTCAGATGCGTAAATAAAGATAGGTTCACCTCTGAAGGTACCCAAGTTTTAAGGGATTTAAAACCTTAAATGTTGATTAGTATCATGTAAAAGGTGATAACTAAAAAGAAGAACTCTGACACTTCTATTTTCCTTTTGAAAATAATGCTGGTGTTAAAGCATTCACTATTATTGACTTTTTTTCTCAAGATAAATGTGTATAGTAGTGGACACAGTGTTTCCTCATAGAGTGGCTGATGAAGCATGGGCTGGATGAGCAGACAGCAGAATGGATTGAAAGCTGACTGAGTAACTGGACCCAGAGGGTGGTGATCAATGGCGCAACATCTAGTTGGAGGCCTGTTCTTCTTTTTCTGTTGGGTTCTTACAAGGCCATCAACCAGTGGTGTAACCCAGGGGTCAATACTGGGTCCAGTCCTGTTCAACATCTTCATTGGTGATCTGGATGATGTAGCAGAGTGTACCCTCACCATGTATACTGATGACACAAAACTGGGTGCAGTGCCTGGTACGCTAGAGGGTTGTGCTACCATCCAGAGGGACATCAGCAGACTGGAGAAATGGGCCGACTGGAATCTCATGAAGTTCAACAAGGGGAAGTGCAACATCCCACACTTGGGGAGGAACAACCCCAGACACCTGCTGGGAGCTGACAAGCTGGAAAGCAATTTTACAGTCCTGCTGGACACTGAGGTGACCATAAGCCACCAGTACGCCCTTACAGCAAGGAAGAAATATGGTATTCTGGGCTGCTGAGATGAAGTATTGCCAGCAAGTCAAGGAAGGTGATTCTCAGCAAGTCAAGGAAGGTGATTCTCATTCTACTCAGCACTGGTGAGGCCAGACCTGGAGTGTTGTGTCCAGTTCTGGATTCCTCAGTATAAGAGAGATATGGAGTTGCTGGAGAGAGTCCAACAAAGGACCACTAAGATGATTAAGGGACTGGAGAATCTCAGATCCAAGGAAAGGCTGAGAGAGCTGGGACTGTTTAGTCTGGAGAAGAGAAGTCTTGGGAGAATCTTATCAATATGTACAACTATCTGAAGGGAAAGTGAAAAGAGGTCAGGATCAGGCTCTTTTCAGTGGTGTGCAGTGACAGGATGAGGCAGAGGGCACAAACTGAAACACAGGAGGTTCCCTCTGAACATAAGAAAACACATTTTTTATACTGTGAGGGTGAGAGAGCGCTGGCACAGGTTGCCCAGGAAAGTTGTGGAGTTTCCGTCCCTGGAGGTATTTAAAAGCTGCCTGGACAACCGGCTCTAGGTGACCCTGTTTGAGAAGGGGGCTTGAACCAGATGACCTCCAGAGGCCATTCAGTGATTCTGTGTTTCTGTAATGATACTTCTTTTAACTTGTGAGTTGGAAAAATAATAGATGATCCTGAAAAAACTCATTATGTGTTTTTACTTCCTTTTAAAAGTGAATTCATGCCCACTTTTGCGAATTTATTTATAAAGTCCCTATTCACAAAGTAAAATAAAAGACAATAAGATTGTTCATTCCTTCTTGAATTATTTATTTGTGGGAGAAAATTTTTTCTTTTTCTGGTTACTTGTCTACATGTTCCTTAGCCTCAATAAACACAGACCTCAAACTATTTCCAAAGGGAACAACACTCTATAATCATTGCATTCTTCTAGTGTGACAAGCTGTGAGAGCAGCTCACATTTGCACAATTGAAGAATTAGGTAGAAAAATGTTATGTCAGACTCATTTATATTTATCACTAGTTTTGGTCCTGAGTGCATGTGGAAAATAGGGTCCTAATACCTTGTTGCTACAAGCAGGGAAAAACAGCTATATATTTTAAGGGCAAATAAGGGTTAACAGACAAACACAATTAAGACAATACAGAGGTTACTACTTTTCACTAGTTGGCCTGAAACCCAAAACATGAATTTATACATTTTTTTCTATACTATTATACCACTGATAACAATTACCAGGATAAACTAGACCAGAAAGATGCATAATAGGTGATTCAGGTGAAAAGAGGTGGGAGACAAAAGAAAGCACATAAAGAGCGACGAACTGAAGACACTGAAGTGGGGAGGTGATGAAATAAAACCTGTGAAATCTTTCTCTACAGTTGTCTTTGGAAAAATTAGCTATGCCAAGTCCTGATATTTCTATTGCCAGCGAGCACATCTACTCTTTACCCACACGTCTGCAATAAACATACAAGGTTCATGTAAATGTATTTTTGGAGAAGTTCCTATAGGAACAGATTCCTTTTAAGAATGCAGTAACTTGTTCTATTCTCTAGACTATGCAGCCTATACACTGGTAAACTGTAGTCTTTGCTCTAATTCACTGTGTCAAACACCAAACACAAGTTACAAGAGGGAAAAGATAGCCCCTGGCTTTCTTTGTTTCCCCCCTTCTAAATAAAAGCATATTTTCTTGTCTGATATGATTTAATTACTAGAATGCAAAAATGAATATACTTTACAACCAAAGGAATACTAACAAAGAGGAAAAACATAGTTAAAAAAAGGAAAAGCTCCATAAATAGCAGTCTTCAAGTCTTGATGGCATTTCTAGGCCTGCTCTTCAGAAGACATAGAATATTTCCTGGAAATTTCCAGGAAGTTGGAATTGTTCCTGTGTAGTGATTACAGTGACATTTTCTGCATGTTTGGACTAAATGTTATAGAAAATTATGATGTAGTCCTCGCTTTGAGACTGGATTATTCAGTGTGTCAGTCACGCTATCACACTAACGGAGAACCTGTTTTGGGTTTGTTTTGGTTTTTTATTTGGTTGTCTCATGTGTACTAGTGACATCAAGAAATGATCCTTGGATTGGATTCTAACTCTGCCTCTTATGGCTTTTTTCATTTCAGTTGAAGTTGACATGGTGTCTATCTTAAAATGCACCTTCACCTTTCTATACTTTCTTTTTGAACTCCTTGCTGCAGACTGTTACCTTGTTGGTGGGGTTAATTACCTCTTGCCCTGGTAAAGACGCTTCCATTTTGTTATAGTTCTCGTTCCCTGTTCTGTTTTATAGCTCTCCTGATATTACATTCCTTAGCCTGAGCATGTGTTAGAGTGCCTATGTTTCAACATTTAGCTTCCCTCTCGTTTTTCTCAGTTATTTGTTTTAATTTAACAAGGTTTATATTTTACATGAGCAATTAAGCATGTAAAACACTTAAATTGTTGCCTCTAATAGCATTTTATATTAATTCACGGTTTCTACTTGGCCTGGTTAATGACATATCTTCATGAATTTGGAAAGCTTACTGTTTTGGGGAAGAGTTTGCTTCATGGGTTGTCATCACTCTCCCTGGTTTAGAATATATTGTACTGTATAATTTCTACCATTTCACACATTATTTTGCTAAAGCTGCTCTGAAAGTAAAATGATGCTGTTGCAAACCCTCTTTCCTTGTGTGTGATACGTCTGGGTGCATGGCAAAGATAAGGAAAATACAGCTGTTCTGTGTCAGGGTGATTTAATGATGGATATCAAGAAGACATGGCACAAAATGGCAGAACAAGGACTCATTGCTAAGAATTAGTATAAAGCAAAGTACTACAGTTAACATGGAAAAGAAGAATTTGAGTGAGTACAAACTGTTTTTGACTAAACAGCACAATACTAAACCATTAGCAGGAAGTATCATTGTGGGATATGCTAATGCAAGTTTTGTATTGAGGACATGGCAACTAATCACTCTGCTAATCTGGCAGTAGTAAGGCTTTTTTCCACCAAGCTTTGGCTGGAGTTTGGTGACCAATACTGGGTATTTCATTTAAGGCAGATACTGATAAATTGGAAAGAACATGTAAGGGAGTAATAAAAATAAACAGACATTTAAAAAAAATGATTTAGGATGAAAGGCTGAACATTTGAATTGTATTATTCTGGAAGACAAATAGTAGAGGTAAAAAGCTATTGAAAAAAAGAAACTTAGAGTGTGACCTGTTACTCTGCCTGGCCATTGTGTATAAAAATTTAATTGTCTTACTTTTCTCTAAGGGAGGGTTGAGATTAGGGGACAGTTTCTAATTATGAGGATTCCTCAGGAACAAGCTACCATGGCATGGAATGGGATTCCCACTAAGGGAAATTTTTGAGAACAGATTAGAACAATATCTGTCTCTTAAGAATGGTGTAAATATATTTCCTCTTGGCTTGGTGTGAAGGGTTAGAGCTGATGACCTAGGATCTTATGCCTAAGGATTCTTAGCTGTTACTGATAATGTTTTATCTCTATATTTCTATAACTAACTAAAAATTCAAGAAGGCAAAGTGATAAGGTGGATCATCTTACTTTACATTGGTGTATTCAGGTTAGGTGTAGAAGATTAAATTAGTTATCGTTGGCTTCTAGACATTATGAACACAATGGGATTAATTTGATCTACCCAAGAACTTTTATAATGGGGTGAACTGTTTTCTGTTCCCCCTTGTTCCTCTGACTCTGAAGAGAGCCCTAAGTGGCTAGATTATATTTAAGTGTTTAACTTTATGCCCAAATGTGGTGACAGCACTTTCAGCCCAGCACTTCAGATTTTGAGGGTCTTAGCGCGCAGCTTGCTTTCTTGCACAAGTATCTTTACAGATGGATGCAGGTAGTTTTCCAGATGGTTCCAGCCCAGCCAAGCACGAGCAAGAATCTCTCCAGATGGTTGGTAATTATGTGCTCATGCAGAGCTGTGGTGGCATTGCTCTCTTCCACTCCTGTGCGGGACATGGTAAGCTGGATTCAGACCACACAAATACACTTACATGGCACCTTGGGCACAGGTCACTCTGAACTGGGAGGCAGCTATCAAGAAGAGTAAGAAGGAGAATCTGGGGAACTACGGGCTGATCAATTTCACTTCACTTCCTTGCATGGCGATGGAGTACATCCTCCTGAAAACCATGTCCAAATGTGAAGGAGATTCTGTCTGAGTATCAGGAAACACATTTTTTACTGAGAGGGTGATGGAGCACTGAGCACGTTGTCCAGAGAGGTGGTGGAGTCTTTGTCCTTTGTCCAGCTTTGAGATGGGGGATAGGACTAGATGATCTCCAGAAGTGCCTTCCAGTTTAGCCCATTTTGTGGTCAAACAACTGCTGACACAGAGTAGTGTAAGTAACCAAGGTTTCACTGTGGAAAGGTTTTAGGGCTCTGCTGCTTGACATTGTCTCTTCTTCCTTTTGTTTGGACTGAAGTATGAAATTCTGTTGAACTTGCACAGGACTGTTTTGCAATGAGACCTTCCTGTATACATGAATGAGAGAGTCTTACTTTCTTGCAGGCTTTTGTATTTATGAGACAGGGAAGAATTCCTTTTTATATCAGTCGAGAGAAGACTCGTCTAATGAGGCCTAAGTCTGAAGATTTGCTCAGGAAATCTTACTCAATTTAAACAGAGATCAATTTGTGTTAGACTGAATGAAAGCTGATGCATGACACTCTAGTTTGGCCTCTGGTTACTCATTACTGCTTATGGGGACCTGTCTAATGTTTAAAATTTAAACACTGACTGAAGTAAATTTTAAAATTATTGCACTACCTGGACTCTTTATCTCAGTAAATAAAGCTATACAGGAGCAATTTAAATTTTCCAATGATAAAAGATTATTCTTAAATTCAGAATGCTAAAAGTTCTACTGTGTTGTGTAAATGTAAATAGTAATAGTTAAGAAAGTGTGGGGAGTATTTTCTAACAGAAAGTTTCCCAAGGTTAATGCTGCTCTAACCCTCATTACTTGAATTCATGAACTAATGCCCTGAGATAGAGCTGGGGCATATGTACGCTCTTGATTCTGCTGCTGGGAAACTGAACACAGTGAATATTAAAGTGAGGTCTGGGGGATAATACTCCCTGGTAGCTAGTCTTTTTGCCTTTTTCTTATGGAGTAATCAATAAATAAAGTGTCTACTCACACATATCAATTTCTTAATTTTTCTAGGGCTGCCTACTGTGATCCACACAATTTTCACACACAGTATTCTTTTATCTAAGATAGTTTGTATCAAACACCAGATGATACCATTGCTTTGTGTGATATATACTCCTGGAGTCACATATATTTTTAAAACGGGGAGACTGATTATATAAATTTTTTTCTCTTCCAAAGAATTTACTTAGTCTTAATATTTGCATGCAGATGCATGAGCATGGCAAGCCAACTACATTGTAGGCACAGTTCTTAGCTAATCTGTGTGGATGTCCTCTAAATAATTGATTTTGTAAATGGGGACTCAGCTGGTGCTCAAAGGCCTTTTTCTCCTGCAGCCAGCTCTCTCTGCCAGGTGTGCTGTTGAACCTTTGGAGTGACACAGCCTGACCTGCTGTCCCAATGACTGCCAGAGGCAATGTCTGCACTCCAGTGGCTTCATTCCAGTTTAAGCTGTAAAACAAATAGCATCCAGAATTTCACTACAATGAATTATATCCAAGAGTTCACTGCCTGGTGGGTCTAATCTGGCTTGCTCCTGAGTAGTCCAAGAAGCCTTCTGGAGTTATGGTTTGAAAGGAAAGAAGCATTATAAAGTAATGCAATTCTAAATCACGTCTGCAACTTCTTTTGTGTGCTCTTTTCTAATAAGGTACCAATTTGATATAGGCAACTAATCCTTCTGCCCTGCTACTGCCTATTTTCATAGTTCAGTGATGCTTGACTAATGTTTGCTTGAAATTTTCTATCAGATGTAGTTTCTCTTAATCAATTTATTTAGAAAGCACATGGACAATTCAGCTACAAATCTCTTCATGGTCCTAAGAGCTTCAGAGGGGTAGGCTGTCCTCAGTGCCCATAGAATGAACTAGTGGTGATGAGAAGCTGAGATGAGGAGCAATATCAATTTCCTGACTAAGCCAGTATATGCTTTGCCAAAAGCTTCTCTCTAGCTGTGTCTTGAGGCTATGGATGTGAAACAGCTATTAAATCATGCTACTTTCCACAGTGGTTTCAACTTTATGTTTTCTTTTGCCACATGCTGGAACTACAGATTCTGTGTAGTGTCTCCTGTGTTCTTCTTTGAAAATCTTTTCTTTATGTACAAAGCCTTTGCTTTTTAGAAATATTATTGAGGCAGTAGTGTACTGATACATCTAAAAGTGGACTTGTCTGATATATCTGTATCCAATTCTTTTAGTTTTCTTTATAAATTTTATTTTAGATTTTTTGAATGAAGTTGAGACTGTGAAGTTCTCTTCAGGTTTGATTTTTAGTTTCTACTATACTGCAGTTGAAGACTTCCTGGTTTTATATTAATATAGAAAATGATGAAGGTGTTCCTTGATGAATATGAATCTTCATAGTTTTCCTACTGTGATTTAGGCTTTCACCACTGCTGACAGCTTTGCTGGTTTAGCAGACTAGTACATGAATAAAACACATTCAGTTTTCAAATGCACTATGTCCCTGCATTTAACACTAGTGATAATAACTTTGATTCTCTGGCTTGTAAATGTACAGCCAGCGAACTGTCTCGGTTAACAAGTAGATACATCAGATGAATGTGTCACAGAAATTTTGTTATTTCTCCTTAAAAATGTGATAACATCATACATGTTTTAAAAAATTCACCTTAGAAATAGTTTTATATTCAAAATCCCATAACATAGAAGTATCTACTGGATAACATGGTGCAAACTGCAAAATTTTAAAAGCCTATGGACCAGTAAGAACAAAAGAACTGAATTCGAAAGCTTACTGCAGGTGCAGGTGCCTTGTGGTAACATGAAATGGGCTGTCAGAAAATACACAAACATTTTGATTTTGGTGGAGTAACTGGGATATTTTATTGGGTTTAGGACATTAGCTAAATGTGTTTGTTTTAGTGGGCAGTAATAATAAAAAAATCCATTGCTATTTTTTGTTTTGACTTAAGAACTGTGAGCGGTCATTTGCCTGAAGGACAATCATAATATGCAGTCATATTCTGCGGGCTCATCAGCATTTACTTATAAGATTTCTCTTCCATGCCCATTAAGAAACTAGTTGTTTACATCAAGATGTAAGCATCCTTTCTATGCCATGCCTCCGTTTTTGGTGGATTTCTGTGGCTGAAGATTTTTTTCCCTCCTTCAAAGGAGTCTTCCTTGCTCACTCCTGGGATTATCTGCAGCCCTTTCACTGTCTTCTTTTGAAGCAACACTACAGGCTCATGGCCAGGGGCCATAACAAGCTCCTGAGTCCACCTCTCATCTCAGCTCCTTTGTTTCCTTCCCTTGCCTGCTTCATGCTGACCAAAGCTGCCCTCACAAACCTGCCCTCACGTCTTCTCCCAGTTAGCCACATCTTCCAGCACCTTCTTATCAAATCCTTTCAGCCTACAGGCTTTCACACTTCCTCCATTTTGGGAATGGTCCATAACTTGTGAAGGGATTTCCCACTTTTCTCGCCCCTTACTAAATCACAGGGCTAAAGTATAGACACCTCTTGTCCACCTATGGGTTTTTTTTTGTTTTGTTTTTTTTTTTTTCCACTTCTGCCTTTTCTATTTGTGTGGTCTACCTGGATTGTAAAGGTATTTGGGAAATGGCTGTGTCTTATGCCTGCCTTTAAAATGCTTAATTTATTGCTGAAAATATGACAATAATAACAATAACTGGAACTGGATGAAACAATTAAAACAGAAATGTTTTCTGTCATAAAGGTAATTTTATGAAAATTGAAATGTTTCCCAGGAAGGTACTGATTTTTATGACATTTTTCAAAAGGAAAGTCAAGTCTACACATTCTAGCAGTATTCAAATATTGTATTTAACTTATGTCATTTATATTCATCTTCTTGTGACTTTTTGATACAAACAGGTGTTATTATGTATAAATACTAATTTGTAAATTTGCAACACCTGTGTCGACTTGTGAGTGCTACAGATTATACTTAGCATTTTACTGTGCTCACGCTCTACTTCTCACTTTGGCACCATGTCACTTGTGGGCAAGAGTGGTGCACCCCTGCTCTATCGCTTCACTGGCCATGTCTGTCCTGCCGCCACCAAAAAGTGTTTCTTCCCCTTTGTGCAATGGACTCGTAGCAGCCATGAGATGGAAGTGTTTGTGGGTGTTGGGTTTTGCAGTCAAAAGTGGCTTTCATTTTTATCATATGAACAGGGACCACAGGGTGACGAGCCTAGGAAGCATGAAAATGCTGGGCTATGAGAATAATTTATTCAGACTTATGGTTTGCTTTCTGCCTGCCTCTGAAGGACCCTGAGGAAAGAGGCTGGTAGGCGGCAAGTTGAATGAATTATTCAGGCAGTACTGCAAATGTTGCCCATAAACCATAGGTTGGCTAGCTTACCCTTGCTCTTACAACATCACAGCAGAGAAAATTAAATGAACCAAAATGACACAAAAGAAATTAAGGGTTTTAACACTATGAGATGTCTTTCTGAATGTCTTTTCTTTGGGAAATATCTACATGTCTCCTTGGGCAGATTTGGAATGAAGCGTATGTCATTGATTAATACAATTTCTGGTAGATCCCCAGTTCCCTGGGGTGGAGACCCCAGCTCTTGATAACCTCTTATGATGGAGTCAGCATCTGGGAACTGAGAGGAAAACCTTTGCTGAGAGGATTTTGTTCTCTTGAGCTAAAAAGAAATCCCCAATGACAGCTAACAACAGAGGCTCATTTGATTTTCCTTTCTGCACGTGGAGGAGTGGTCTGTATCATTTCTCACCCCTTCTCCAACAAGACACTTTAGAACCATAGAGACATAGCAGTCTCCTTCACAACAGTGAGTGCAAAAGTACACAATACTGTTTGTTTCAAAGAGGAAAAGGCAGTATTTTCTCTCCTCTTTTAACAGCAGTAGTGGCACAATGTATTCCCCAAGAACTTTTCGGTACCTCATTCAGGGGGTCTTCTGCTCCTGTTCCATAAATGATCCTCCCCATAGATGAACCCGAGATATTTTCCTCCCAAAATTTGTGCTTTCTTAACAGGAAGAAGACACTCCGTCCTTCTCAGAGTTGCTGTTTGAAGATAACCTGAAACACATGGAGGCATTAATTTTATTTTTTTATATATATATATAGACACCCAGCCACCCACACACCCACCCCTTATTTTCACTGTACCTCACTTTCACTGCCACAAGAGGGTTCTGCTTTTTAAAATAAAACTTCCCATTTAATTACATCACTTGAGGGGATGGGCTCTGATGTGTTGGTCTGTAGCCCCTTCAATCTCTTGACTGTTCCTTGTCTTATAATTATATTATAGCCTGCTTTGTGCAGGCCCATCATTTGCATGGTTTGTATAGTGCTTTCCGTGATGTTGTCCTGGTTCATGACTAGACTTACTAGATCCTACAACAGCAATAATAGTAATAAGATGCTTTTACTCCCACTGGCTGCAGTTCTGTTTAATGCAATGTGTCATTCTGAAATCTCCTGATAAGTCCCAGAGCAGCTGCAGAGTTGTTGTGGCAGCTCGGACACCCTTAATTGCTGTTTATGAAAGCTTGTGGCTTTCTGATGCCTGCAGCCAGGGCCAGCAGCAAATGTGATTTAACACGGCAGCTAATTAAAAGGCAGCACTTCAGCATGGTGCTGAGGAGTGGACTCATTACCTCTTAACTCACGTTTTGAATATTACCCTTTAAGCCCAGGCGGATTCAAACAATGTCATTTTGACATTGTTACCATTCTTGCATGAATTATTTGCTGAAAACTGGTGGGAGCAATTTTAGTAGGTAGGAAAGGCCACCAGATGTCAGTATGACCTTCTGCAATTTAGTGTTGTATAATTAACTCACTTTTTATCAGACAGAATCAGGAGTTTTTAATCTATTTTTTAAAGAAAAGTTCTATTTTCTGTGACTGAAAAAAATACAGTCAATTATTAAATGCCTTCTTCGACTTCCAGTGAGTCTTTCAGTTATTACAAAGGAAGGGCAAGAATAAATGCTGGAGAAAGTCTGTGCATTGTACACTGGACTTCTGCAGAAAACTCATACTGGCTGGTAAGGTGGTAAGAAGAGCAAACATTTTGCTGTCACAAAATAGAAAGCTGAATGTATTTCTCTGATCTGCAGAGAGTGGTCCATCTTTCTTCATCTCCCTACCTTAGCTGTGCTACATCACAGCAGTGTTGGGGCAGGGGAAGGTGGCCTGACTTTTTTAGCCCCTGGTAAAACCACTGCTGGCCAGGATCAAATCCCAAGAATGGCTGGACTCACAAAAGAGTTTTAAGTTTTTTAAATGAT
>KZ505640.1:428590-498910 GCA_002844005.1 Limosa lapponica baueri | reverse complement strand
CCAAATCTGGGAAGCCACGGGGTGTGCTTTATCTTTTCATATATTCTTCCTTAGTTACCTTCTTCCAGCTGTTTCTGGAGACAGGAAACTGGATTAGCTAGATTTTAGACTTGACATAGTATGGCCTTTCTTACATTGCTGCATTCTTTCTGTTGAGCATAGCTGTTTTTGTGAAATTGCATATTCCATGGGAGTCTAATTCCATCTAAAGCTTCACCGATCCGTTCTGCTCTCTAAAGTTACGGTTAAAATCTTTCAATATAAACCTCGCTTTAAGCCATTCTATAACTGCCTTAGCTTGAAAATTGTCAGATTTATTCTGAAGATAAAGATGAAGTGTTTCCAAATTGGTTTTAAGTAAAAAAAAAAAAAAAGTTCTCAAGTTTTAGTTTTCAGTTTTGACTTCTGAGTTTTAGTGCTTTATCTCCTTTATCTCAAAATCAGCTTCTTGTCTTCCCAGACTGAAAGCACCCTTAAAATGTTTGACTTGCTATTCCTTAAAGAAGGGGAATGTGAGAATCAGAAGTTACTAATGATTTTTGTTTTGGATAACTTTGGCTTGCTTCTGTGAAGCACAAATTCCTTACTTGCACTTCAGGTTGAAAAGGATGAGACAGTGAAACCTGAAAAGTCATTTTTAATGGCATAATCCAGCTGAGAAGAATATGTGTTTGGGAATCAACATGCCCTCTCCCAAACAACCTGCTGACACACCTGCAGTGGCTTGGATGCTAACAGGGTGCAAAAGATGAAGGTGACAGATAGTCCAGGAAGTGGTGATAGATATTCCAGTATCTGGTTCCTCTGTGAAGGTTCCCAAAACCATTTCAAAACCCTCATATCCTCTTTCCAGCTGGGTGATACAGTAAGTTTAGCAGCTGTACAGGCAGCTATGGGTGGTTCTCAGCTGCTTATTTACTATTCTGGATTCTGATTACCTTGAGTGATCAAAAAACCCCAGACACATCTTCATGAAAGACAAATCAGACAGAAGCAAAAGGGATAGGGCAACTGCAGAGAGCAGGAGAGGAGTGGAAGGAAGTAATTATTAATTCAGTGCATAGTGCAGGTGATCAAGGGGAGCAGCAGAAGCATGAACTGATCGGTAGCCCAGACAGAAGGAGCTCAGTGGGACCATTTGTTGATGCTGAATTCCTGCTGGTGTCTAAGGCACCTGTTCCCCCTCTCCCGCTGTCCCTTCCAGTATGATGCACAGCGTGAAAGAGGACAGCATAGCACGAGGTTTCATTCTCCTGCTTTTCAAGCACTGAGTATAACAAAGAACATGTCATTTGTGAAGTTCCCTTCATTAACAGACTTCTCAAATTCTTCTAAAGGACACATTTGGTTAATTCCCTACTTACTCTATCTCTTAATTGCAGTTGTAGACTTTGATCACAGTAATCACTAGGAAGTTCCAAGTCATGCAAATTTCTATTATTTCATGCCCAAAGTATGGAAGGAATTGGATTTGTAAGCAGAAATCACATTTTCTACCTGAGAAAGGAGCTGGCAGGAAAGCTGCACAAAACTGCTCACAGAGATTGAAGGATGCAGACTGATTTCTGTGATTCTTGCCCAAAAGCTAAAATAATGCAATAAAAGTGAATCAGTCATGGAATTATCATGGGGCTTGCAGCCATCTCTCTGTTTTATTGGCACAAATGGTATATTCCTCCCTTTCTACCCATTCTTGTTTGTTGATTGAGATTGGTAGCTATTGGAACAAGGATCATCTCTCATCCTCAATACCAGTATTCTGCAATCTTGTCATATTTGGCTCTTAGACCATACTGTAATAAGTATGATGAGCAATAATGATAATACATAGGCTAAATTAATTTTTATGTCTTAAATGTAGTTTAAATACATTTAACAACTGTCTTTAAAGTAAAATTTTAAACCTTATCTTGTCCCTTAAGAAGGTTAATACTGAATCTGATAAATCTGAGTGGGTGAGTGCTTAAAAAGACTTTAAAACAAAAAAAGAGTTAAAGTATTTGTAGTATACCGTGGGGCAAATGGAATAAAAGATTCCTTCTGAAGCTCACTGCTACATTTCTAGGTATGATATTGTCTGCAATGCACCAAATGGAGTTGCTAGAGCAGCATCTGTGTTGAGCAATTCTTTTTACAGTTGAGCATATATGAAGAAAGTGTGATCTTAGCACAAATCTGGAAATCTGACCCCCCTTTCCACTAAGCATCATCTAGTGTTTCTATCAACTGCTCAACAGTCTTTCCTTGGCTCCTGAGTGATGTTATTTACACATCTGAAACCAGCAAGAGAAATTCATATGCAGAATGTGAACGTTTATTTCAGGTGACACAGTAAAGGATAGTTCAGAATATCCTCAAAATGGATGAATCATATCTATTAATTTAGCACATATTCCTATTGCTCAGACAGAAAAGTGTTGATGTTGAGTGGAAACTGATCTTTGGAATATTCATTAAATCAAATGTTACTCAGCTAATATTATCAAAATGATCAATGTAAGTGAAAGTATAGATGTAGACTGGTTCTTAAAAACGGCAAGTACCGAATTTCTTTCTTTTTTTTTTTTTTTCTATCTGTAGAAAGGAAGGATAGAATTTGATTCCTAGTGGGTCTTAAAATGTGTCTGTAGTTTCCATTTTAAGGACAACAAAACATGCTAAACAATTTCACAGCAATTCTGCCTGGTGAGATTCCACAACGCTCAAGTGTTTTAGTGTTCTGATTTCCCATCAGTCACATTTATTCAGTTCTGGAATAATCACAGAGCCCCTGGACACTGTTGAGATTATTCATGAGAGACTGCTGTGGTTAAGAAAAATTGTTGAATGATGAAAGCAATTGCTGGAAAAGTCTCTGCTTGGTCCCACCTCCATCATTTTTAAAGGTGTATTTTCGTCTCTGGAAAAAAAAGTCAAGAAGGATAACTAGGAGGACATCAGCTGTTCTGACAGGCTGTGCTGCTTCTCCGGCTGTAGGCCTGCATGATGTGTTTATTCAAGTTTTGACTTTGTCAGGCGCAATAAGTTTTGTCCGTTTTTCTTAATGAGATAGTGACTTGTAGGTAACTTATCTGTTTCACACATTATGGGAATAAATTGAGAGACATTAGAAGAGAGTCTCCATCTCAGAGATTTTCTGAAACTCTAGGCAGAAGGTGAGGATTTTTTTTTCCCAATCTATATTTTAGGAAAACAATTGAAAAGCAAAGTGTAACAGTATAGGATCACGGAATCACAGAGTCACAGAATTGTCAGAGTTGGAAGGGACCTCTAGAGATCACCTAGTCCAACTCCCCTGCTAAAGCAGGATTGCCTAGATTTTCCAGAAACTTTTAAAAAACATCTGCCCATTGCCTGCCCTATGCTAGACAAGAGCTGGGTAGTGCCTCTTTGAGAAAGCTGCCCGCTCCGTGGTGGCTTTTGATGTTTTTTATGTTGTTTACTGATGTTTATAGGGAAATACTTTTGCAAATCTTGCTTTGGCTCCCAGGGCTTGTCTGTGATGCCGTTCTATCTGGATGTATTGTTTTCAATAAAACACTCTGCTTCTGCTTGCAAGCATTAGCTGAGATTAATAAAATAGTTGCAACAACTACTTTTAAAGTAGTTGTAAGTAAAACTAAAGATTCACCCCCTTCAGTAAAGGCAAATACTGACTTCTTGGTTACAGAGTCACAAAAGTGGAACATAAACATGAACACAGGATCAGAACCATAGCTGTAGAATAACTTTTTCTCATTTTGTTTGATGATGAAATCCCACCCTCTCTGTTTTCACAGTTTTCTTCCTGGTTCTTTTATGAGGGATGTAGCTTTGGTAACCTTATCCAATTATTTTTTGGAATAGGATTGCACAGAACTAATGTAGCAAGTCCAGTTTTTCCCCTTTTCTTTCTCTGAGTTTATAATCTTCTTGGGCTGTCTATTCACTGTTACTTAAATGACCTCCTAGATAGCCACAATTTTTCTAAGACTGCTGAAGCACCTTACAAATTGCAAGTAATAAAACCCATCCATCATACCCCCTTACCAAATGTATATTTTCTCCTTTGCCATGAAATTATAAGCGAGATATCATGCATGACATAATGTTCATATTGACTCCTGACTTTTTATCAGTTGTGTGCTTCTGATATTATGCCAAGTACCAGCTCCACAAGGCTATGCAATTGGTTAAATATGTAGATGGGAACCAAGCGAAATATTCCGAAGTGCCTTGATTTTAATTCAACTGAAGTTACAGGCAGTGCATTTTACTTTATGGAAGAATGGCGTGTGATATGCTAGCAGTTCCAGCCCCCTGTCTGTTAAAATTCTTTATGGCTTTGCTTTACTTCACTGTCTGCTCTTCCCAACCTGCTCCTCAACTCCACACTTCGGCTTGACTTTTTGCTCTCTCTCAACTCTCCTTTAACTTAGGAGCGCAGCCAGGGAACTTTCTGCCGTCTGATCTATGATTAACTCCCGCTACTTAAATCACTCCTTAAAATATTCCCTTTCTAGTTAGGCCCTAACTGATTGTATCTACACAGCATTTTTTACCTCAGGTAGGAAGGATACTGTATACAAGCAAATTGCATTGTGTCTACAATTGTATTTATTTGTGTAGCTTGCTGCACACTTGAACAACAATACTAGGTTTCAGAGGTAGATCTAATACATTAGGTAGATTAACAGCAAGGTATCAGGCTGATTGTATATTTGAAATTTAACAACACTGCTAGTAGGATACTAATTCAGTGCATGATTAGAAGACTCAGCTCTGGAGCTGAGACAGCAAAATATATTAAAAATAGAGATTTTCTCTTTTCTGTGCTTTATGAGTACTTTGCCAGGTTTCTTTTACTGGATTTAACAAGAATGAACTTTTCTCTACTCTGTCAATCCAATAATGATTTAATTGACATATTCTGTCATATAACCCTACAACCTAAACTAGTCTGACTAATATTTTTGAATTTAAATGATATTAGTTCTAAGCAGCAGCTTGGAAGAAATGAGAAGAAAAAGTAGAGTCTTCAGGCAGTAATAAATAGAACCTACAGAGAAAGGTAATATTCACTTAGAAAACAAACATTAGAGGAGAAATTCTCCTCTACTCAGGGAAACAAACCCACTATTTTTCTATTCAGTATGTGATTTTTCTAGATTATATACAACTGAGCTCTCCTCAAGTACATTAGTTAGAGAAGTGGTTCTTATGAGTGCAGGATGTTGCTTTTCTCAGTGTCTGGTTTCAAACATTGAAACAACCGAACAAATGAAAATAGCTAGCATTATTCATCACATTCTTTTATGGTATTAGCCTTGAGTGGACAGAGGTTGGATCCCTTTTGGGCTAGATACGATGTAAAAATGAAGGTCAAATAATGAATGCCTTACTTCATTCTTAAACTAAATAGGCAAAAAAAACCCCAAACCAAACAAAGGCAGACAGGTCATTGAAGCAGGGGTGAAAAACAGGATGGTGCAAAAGTCACAGCAGGTCTAAGGGCTGGATTTTTTTTAGCAACTGAAATGCTTTTCATAATGTAAACTTGAGATCAGAGAATTTTTAGGTGACTATATAAAAAGTTAATAAGCTACTGTAGAGGGCATGATGCTAAAAGTCATTCAACACAGAATATAGACTATCCATAGAGATGATAGTAGAAAACAGACTAGTACTTGAAGTTCCTCTTTTCTGTACTTAGTGAAGGAGCTTCAATCTCTGTCTGGTTTCTTCTTTCTTCTTTCTTCAAGAAAATTTAATCAAGAAAAGCAGATCCTAACAAATTCTACAGTGTTCTTGAAGAAAATAACCCTGCATTGCTTTAAGTTAGGCAAAAAAGCTTGAGAGGGAGGCTGACATAGCTGGAAACTTGTTTATCCTCTCTGTCCTGCTCTCTGTGCAGTCACCCTTTCTTGGTTGCTTTCTCTAATCATGGGCTGGCTGTAATATTTGGCATTGTCCCTCTCAGGGGGAATTGGAAGACTCATCTTCTTGGCATAGATTTCTCACAATTAAAAACATTTAAAAATGAATAACTTCTGTCTCTGCTCTGTTACAGAAAGGACGAAGAATCTCAGAGTTGACTCTAATCACATCAAAGGCTGGGACTGCACCTCCCCACTGTGCACATCTCTCACCACGAGGGGAACAGGATAGGGGTAATAATAATATTTTCTACTGGGCTTTGGACTAGGTCCTAAATAGTTTGTACAGTCAGTTGGAGATTTGGACATGTCAGGGTGGCTGAGTCTCGGAGAGATCCCAACTCAAAGGCTTTCTGCTTAGAAAGAGGTATACACGGCAGCATATGGCAGACTAATTAAAACAGGTAATTTCCAAAGCTTAGAAAATGGAGCTTTAGTGCCAAAAAGGGAAATACTTTTCCAATCTCATGTCAAAATGTTACAGGTCATCTATAAAGGAATACTTTGTTAATCATCAGTTTTGTTTAGAGGTATTTTGTAATTTTCCCATGTTCTTTTGGAAAGACATAGTTTCTAAAAGAACTGCCCACATATGCCAAAAGCTGCTGGGGGCAATTTTATATTTGTGAAAAAACCCAAAGCAATTCTATCAAAACAGAAATCATTTTTGGTAAAGTGCAAACCTCAAAATCAGGAAAAACCCACTCATTATATTATTGGAAATGTAAAATGACAGTTTCTTCTGTCTGTTTATTTTTTGCAGAATACAGAATAACTTCTACCCATTTCACCGTGTCAGTTGCACACAACTGCAATGAGTGCATAAGCTCCAGACTTATTGATGAATAAAAAGTTTTCTGAGATTTTGTGCTTCTTGAAAAGTACAACACACAGGTTTGTAAAGGAAACTTATGACAAGGATGGAGATTCAGACTGGGTGAATTACACTTCTTGCTATTCCAGGCTGTCATTATAGAAACAGAGCTTGTAGTTAGCCTCTCTGTGCTGATTGTGGCTTTCCCAGGTGGTGTGGTCTTCCAGGGAATTATCTTCACCTGCAACACCTGCTGTCTCTAGCTGTTCAAAGTAAATTGACAGATATCCTTAATGGGCTTCTCAACTACCAGCTGCAATCCTTCTCAAGGGTTTTGGCAGCTGTGAGTATCCACAACCAACCAATTCTTCTTCTTTCCTGCATGCTGCTTGCCCTGTAATTGTACACAACTGGAATTGAATTTAAAAAGTCAGTGTGCAGTAGTAAAATACTACGTGTTAAGTAGGACAAAATTCAGAAAGAAGATCTGGTAAATCCAATGTTATTTAGATTTCTCCTTAGCCCTCCTTTTGGCTTGTTTCTTTGGCCTTCTAATACTGGCATGTTACCTTGTGCAGAGGCATGTTGCCATCCTAACAGATGGGTATGAGTGTAGGTGGCTAGGAGGACATGTTTGATCATCAAATGTGTTTGTTGAAAGCAGTATTACCAGCCAGATATATTAGATCAGCTGTTCATCCTGGGCTTTTATATCTGTGTTCAAAATGGGTACTCTGATAAAAAAATGCATTAAATCATAAAATAATTAAATGTTTACAACCCTTTAAAGTGTGGCTAATTTAGCTTGGGGGAGTCAGCATTTTTTTTCCTAGATAGTGGGTTACAACAGTGGTAATATGACTAATATATAGGCTAAAAAAATCCTCTGAAACCACAGTTAACTGTACTTGTTGGGGAACTAAGTGATACCACAGGTAGAAGGTACTGAGTGATCCTATTGTAACGTTTCATGGGAGTAGAGACCATTAGCCGTATAGAGCGCATCATTAAATTCTATTACACTTCTACTTTTGTACCTTAGACTCAATTACTTAGTACTAGTAGTACAGTCATTTGTGGAGCTATATTTAGTGAAAGCTGGAATCCGCCTTAATTAGTGAGGTATCACAAGACATGCATTAATCGGTGTTTTTTAACTGTTTTTCCCCTTTTCGTTCCAGTAGAAAATGTGTCAGAGAAGTAAAAGTGCTGTTTGGTTCTTTTTGACTGCACATACTTAATAATTAGCAGTAATGTTAAAATTTTCCCATGTGAGATACTTCATCTGAATTTTTAGTATGAGGTGCTGCGCTAGAAGATACTAAACAGAACAGTCAGCTAAGTGAATTAGATCTGAGGTGAAAAGTTGCGGTTGCCACGTGGTTCCTGTCTCAGCTGCCTATTTCCTTAATGCTCTGAGACGAACCCAAGGCTCGTGGAGCTGGACACCTACTAGAAGCACATAGTTAAAAATGTGAGGTAACAGTGTTCATGCATACCATGTAGTATCTGGCTTCTGTTCTTCTTCAGCCTGCATCATTTTTCCTGCTGTCTTTTCAAGGAAGGGCTGAAATGCAGGAAAGATATGTAGGGCAGGGGATAACAAACTGCTGTCCTGAGCTGAATAACTTGTTTTTAGATTTAGATGCCATGATCAGGCTTTGCATGAAGTACAGTGGTTCTTACAGCTCTCTACATCACTTACGCTGTTCAATGTGGCAATAACCAAAATGTGGCTCCCTGACACATTCTGTATCCATGCAACAAAGAGTATATAATGACAGAGCCTGCAATAAAGAACTTTTAACCTGAGGGACTTTATTATGGAAATATACTCGGCACTGGTGACACTGTGATTTAATTTAGAAATAAACTTTGAACTGAGCCCTAGAAAATGTCCTTTCTTTGTTTCTTTTTTTTTTTTTTTTTAAACTGTGTATAAAGGTAATCTAAATGATAAACTCATGTTTAGCCAACATGATAAACTGTGACATATAATCCTATGAATCAGTTCCTGAGGATCAAATTAGTCCTATTTTCTGAATGAGACTTCAAACCCATCTTCTCAGAAGCATGCAACCTCTTGACTCCCACTGTTTGGACAAGCCCTGTGTTCTGAGCTCAGTATGACACTTATTGTATTTGAAGTCTGTTTGAGCCTGTACGTGGCTAGACACATGCTGAAACAAGTTTGATGGATTGTGATTATGATTTTCCTTATGTGTCAATTACCTGAAGTGTAAAGCTTGGATAAAAATAGAAATATGTGAAGCACCTGGGTGCCTCTTGCAGCTCAGGGACATAACAATTACCTAGCTCAGTACTTCAGAGGAAATAGGAACCCACTGAACCCTTCTTCTGAAACTGAAGATGAATTAATGAAACCTTTTTTTGAAGCAGATTCAAATGTGGTTTGAGCAAACGCAACCATTTATTTTCTGGAGACATACATAAGTAGATTTATTACAGATATTGGCTAGTTCTATAAAGGCAAATGGAATATTTGTCATTACTTCTGACCTGCATTATTTTTCTTCTGTACTGGAATATCTCAACCTTGATTTTCTGCAATTAGAATCGCTAGCTCATATTTCTAGAGTTTGCTTTCCAAATGGAGCAAAGGGTGAATTGCGAATGATAAAGACTGTTCTCCTCTCAAGCCGAGGGAGTTTTCCCTGGATATGTTTTGTATGTGCTGAAAAACATCAAAGAACTACACCAGAATGAGCTTTGCTGCCTCTTCTCTTTTGGCATGTACCTTGCAGTAATCAGTTTTTCCCCATCTAAGTTGCCTTCTGGGTTAAAAAAAAAATACCCCACAACTCTGTTGAGTTGCTAGGGGACTGTTTGAGCCTCTGTTTCTTACTTTAAGTACTTAAATCTAAGTGCAGTGTCTTCAAATTCCTGCCTGCCTTGCAAGCATTTAAAGTTCAGTAGGTAAGACCCTAAATCTCTGCTATTGAATATACATCTTAGCAGTTGTGAACCACTGATGTTTATCTCCTGCATGATCCTAGTCAGGATTTACAAGCTTGGTCCTATGTCATGCAGATCATATTAGGAAAAGGTGAGGGAAGAACTGTTTCTGGAACCCCCCTTCCTCTTTACTTAAAGGTTTAATTGCCTGTGTCCAAAGGCTCCAAGGCCCAGCTCTGACTTGGTCCAGATGCACAGCCTTGCTCATGCTGCTGAAGGAGACCCGTGAGAAATTCTGTTGAGAGGTAAGAAGGATAAAATTATAGCCAGTAGTAGGAGAACCAAGACCGGATTGTCAGTAGCTCAAAGTTTCACAAGCATAAAAAACAGTAGGGAAAGACAAAAACCTAAAAGGGAAGAAGTGGGCAGGGTGGAAAGGAGGCTAGTCAGTATCAGTGGGTAAAGTTGTTGGTGTGGGTGGAAGACAGCAGTTTGGCAGAGCGTAGAATCAATTCCTGGAGTCGTGCTGGCCGACCCTCCTTGCTGGACCAGTGCCTATCTGGCCAGCAAACATCCTGAGGGACCCCCTTGGGCTGGGAGCATACTAATGCCTAGCCTTATAGCTCACTAAATTCCAGCTGCCTTCTGTATGGCTTAGCCAACAAGCCACTGCTTTCTATTATAATGCTGTGTATATCCTGCTTGCAGAGTGTTGATGTCCACAGCTGAACATGCCCAAACACACCATCCCGAAAGAAGGGCTGGGACAAAGTATCTCCTTGTTTAGCCTAAGGAAAGGTTAAACAAAGTGCTTGAGCTGGAGGTTTGTGTGCCTGGGGAGCTCTGTCTGCCTCATGACAGCTGTGGTGATCTCTTCCTTTTATGTACTTCCTACTCTTTCTGGTGTCTGTCATGTGAGAAAGGAGCAAGGTGGCTTAGGTGCCACCTTCTGAGAAGGTATTCACAGGTCCACATCCTGATCGGGGCAGACGTGTCCTGCCTACTGGAGATAGGGGCCCCACCTCTGGTGAGAGAGCAGGGACTAAGACACCTGCCCTTCTTCCCAGCGTGTGGCTCCCTGTGATGCCTTCCAGGGCATGGAAAAGGCACCTCTTCATGGTATAGAGAGTATGGGGGGTACTGGTGTCCTCAGCATCTTTCGGGCTGTCTGAATGTCTGGGGACCAGTGACATCACTTCTCATGTCCTTCAGGGATGCCCCCACAGCATTTTCACCCTTTGAAGAAATAATGATTTCTTTTCCTACTGCAAAGTGAAAATTGCTATTTTTATTTTTTATTTTTAAACACAGATTTTTCTGCCTAAGTTTGAACTGCTTTCAGTGGAAAAAGACCTATACCTGCATTCTCTCAAAAAAAAACCGTGAAACTTGAAATAAAGGAACACCACAGTGTGTGCTGTGGACTATGAGATGAAAAATCAGTCTAAGAAAGCTGCAAAACCCACAAGTATATTTTCTGGTTCCACAGAACTGCTTCAAAAGTCATCATGCAGCCTTAGCTGTGATGTAATCTGTTATTTTAAAAAGACGAAATAAAGTGGTAAAATAGAGGGAGTGGCATAACCTTGTATTAGTATTGCTTGGATCACTTATGGAAAAAATTACCAGGTGTGCTACTTAGGTATGCTTTATCTGTAGCCAGAGCATCCTTTTATGCTATGTATTTTCATAGTGATTGCAGAGAGGAAACTAACCTCCAGAATTCAGGTGGAAATGACAGCTCAAATGACTTTGTGAATCATTCTAAGCCTCATTCAGACAGGGATGCAGCTAAATGAATGTAGGTATTCAACATCTATATAGAAATCCCTGACATACTGGTAAATGAAAATGACTGTCTTATTCTCTTTAGTAAATGAAATTATTCAGAATAGCTAAGGGGAAATGTCATTATGTGAATCAATTCAGAACTTATTGATTAATCTTGCCTCTGGTTTCACTGGTTCTCCCCTTTCGTGCGGGAATATATGAGAATCTTAACAAATTCAAAGACATTATTATGCTGGAAGGGTTTGAATTGGTCTCTAAATATTTGGAACACAGGACAACATTTTTCTTCAAGACAGGATTTTGTGAGTCTCACTGTAAATGTGGTGTTTGCATCTCAATGGAAGAAACCAGAGTTTCTTAGAATGACTTAAAAGGGTCAGCCTGTAGCCAGCTCTGAGGCCTGCTGTCCCATGGTAGCTTTGATGTTTAGCAGCCATGGCTTCAGGCCATCACTTGATTTCTCCTTAAATTCTTGCCAACCAGGTAACAAAAATTGTATGGTGGTTTGAGTGAGTATCAATATCAACAGACACGATGACACTCTTCTCCCATCTTGGTGCTTCTTTCAGTCTACAAACTATGAAGCAACTGTTGTTCCTGCAAAAGGTTATCTTAGGGTTTGGACACAAGGGAAAGACAATTACACATCTGCCCCTGAGCTACAAAAATGGAACTTTAAATCTTCAGTGAGCATATTTGAGGTAACAGCAATGTCTTCTTCCTTTTACCCACCGCATACTTTGGGAATGTGCTGCTCTTTCCCTATTGCCAGACCCTAGGAGATGCCAGCAGGAGACAATGTTTGCTCTTTGGGGAAAAAAAAAAGGGATTTTGTGTCAGGTACTGGAATTTCACCACCTCCTGCATAAAGAACTAAGAGTATCAACATCCATCAATTATCTCCACAATTACTGTAAATATGTGCACCCCACTGCAGCTCAGCCAATGCCAGAAAATAACTCAGTTTTCCTTCTCTTTGCAGTAGTAAAGTCAGTGCATATTTAACCTTGCCTTTTCATTGGAAAATGTTGATTAATGGCGAGGTTTGTACTCTGGACCTGAACAGCTCCGAAGCTTCGGTGAATATTAGGCTTAGCCTTCATAGTTTTATCCTGTCACTGTAGATAGAATCAAAATCTGACATATTCAGTCTTTGGGTCACTTTGATCAGTTAAATAAGCCATTCTGAACAGATAATCCATTTTGCAGAAAACTTTGTTTCAGATGAATACCAAGTATTTGCATGCCAATGTTTTAATTCGGGCAATAGTTCCAGAACCTTTTCCCCTCTCTGCCACTCTATTTCCAACACCCACAAGTAACCTCATTAAAAAAAGAAAAAGAAGTGTTGTTTTAGCACTCTTGTTTTCCATATCAAAGTGATTCTTAGAAATTAATTATTAAAACCCTAGAAGTAGATTTCTGGGGAGTGGGATCTAGTTTTGCTTCAACTTCTTATGTTAGGTGTTTGTTTATTGCTGAAATCTTTGGCTACGCTGGTGAAAATTCACATAGTACTGGCTTAAATTTAACGTGAATCTGAAACATGCCATTTCATCTTCCAGCTTTTCAGAATTTATTTTACTTTCTGTTTGTTAAATAACATATTACTATGAAGTGTTTGCCTAACGTTGGGTTAATAAAAATTAAAATCTGCTTTTTAAAAGTATATTAGAGTGTTTGTGCATCATCAGTTCACAACCTTTTTTTTTCCTTCTACTTTATCACCTATCTCTCCCTAGCAAAGTGATAAAGTACTGAGTAGTACTTTAGAGTAGACAGAGTAGCAGTTCAAAAAACAAACAAACTGACAAATCCCCAAACAAAACCAAACAAAATTACTCTTAGCATTTTGAAGAACATAAGTTATTTTCCTGAGGGTAGCATGTGGTTTGCTGGTACTCACCACAAGTATGATGAACTGCAGCAGAAGTGCCTCTGGATTTATTAGTTAGTCTGGCAGTTTCCATGTTCTTGACTGATTTTACACACTAGGACACAAAATTCCTTTAAAGCTATCACAGTATCGCTGAGGAAACTAATCAGGCTCCCTGTGCATACTAAAGCCTAGGAACTGGGAGTTAACCCTATTGACCCAAAAGTTGTCTTCCCTGCATGTAGAAATTCGCCGGGTGCTCTAATACTTAGTCTGGTTCAAGAATATACCACAAAGGATTTTTGACTATTACTGCATTACTGAATAAGAAATGAAAGTGATGCTAATAGTGTGTTTGATGTTGGTTGGAAAAACTTTCTGGAACTTGTTCTTAAGCCATGATTGTAAGAATAGAGGAGAGCTTGTTTCAGCAAAAGCATTTGAATGCTGCTTTCTTTTCTAAATTTGAGGAGGTTACACTGCCTTGTCTACGATACCCACTCAACCCAATAGCTTGTCTATTCTTACAGTATGTGTCTGGGGTTAGTTAATACTCAGTAGCTTGCAAGAGTTTTTTATGGTGCCAAGTTTTCCAAGTTATGTCTCCTTTATGGCTAAAATCTTGAAATGAAAAATTTCTTTTTCCACTTTTTATTTAAATATGTTAATTTTTTTTTTGTTTTTGTTAAAAAGGCATGCAGAATGTAGTGCTTATCTAGTCATTATTCTATGTGACTTGTAGGTATTTGTAATTATAGCATCTTGTTTCAGATTTTGTTAGTCTGTCAAACGTCTGCAATCCGGGGCTGAAACTTTTTAAGAAAAATATCTGTATTCAACTGAATTTCTCCTCTGAATACTTTGGCCAAGGTAGCAAAGCTATTTCCAAGAACAATAAGAGAAAACACCAGTGATCTTTCCTTAAGTGCTGTAGATTCCCTGTGGTATTAGACCTGAAATAGAGATTTGGCTAGAAGCTGACCTTTGGTTAGAGATCTCCTTTCCAACTGTGAAATTCTACCCAAATGTGGTCAAGACACAAACTTTCAGACCTTTGAGGACTAGTGTGAAGCAGAAGACAGTGAGCTTGAGAAAAGGCAGTAATTATCTGCCTGTCTGTATTCCCTTTCTGAGCACTGAAATTAGAAATTTCATTCTTCAAGCTCACTATTTGTGTCTCAAATAACTGAAATATTTTTTTGGAGTGAATAGAGTTGGTTGATATTCTTCGATTTAAGGTATGGTTAGGTTCTGTTTCAGGCAACTAGATTTAAGATGTTTTCAACAATGTGAAAAAGGGCTGTGAATAGCAGGAGAAGATGCGTTCTTAATATAGTTTGAGAAGAAATCGTGCTTTTTAGGATTTGGAAAAGTATGAGATCACAAGTGGCAGTGTTGCATCCTGCACATCCCATGTGTGGAATGAGGGCTAGCTTTAACAAGAGCAAATTTCTTACTGTTTCTTTAATCTTTGTAAAGGTCAATTTTCTGGGAATGGTGGTATTCTGAAACCTCTGTTATTTATTTATTTATTTATGTATTTTTGTTTGCTGCCAGTCTAGACATGAACTATTGTTGGCTCTGAGGATTACAGAGAAAGAAAGCACAACTTTCTTCCCTTTCATCCTTCCTCTTCCCACTTGCAAAGAGCTCCAGCAGAGTGCCCACCTGGAGGAAATGTTCTGTTAACATATGGTAGATAGAGGAGCGAAAATTTTTTTCATGGAGACTTGACTTCAAATACTGTGCATCAAAAGATGTCTGAAAGACAGGCTGGAGATCTGAGATCTGTCTTCATCAGTTCTCTTTCAGGAGGGAAAGCTCACCTTTTTAATCATGGAAGGAGGCATGAAAACACCTTGTCAGAAGAAGTCTCCAGAGAAGTTAATTTTCTCTTGTCCAAAGCATGTGAAGCAATAGCTACATTATCCAAAATGAAAAAATGTTATCAATTTACAAAGCAAAAAATGAAACAACCAAAAATACCCCAAACCCCCAAAACCTTAGCTTTAAAAGGCTTAACCTACACAATACCTTTTTGATGTGCTCTGTATGGCTGAGAAAACGAGAGGCATACTTTGGTCCTGTTCAGGTGTGATAGACATGGATTTGTCAGGTGTCTGGCAGGGAGTGGGGATGGAAGGCATGTACATGTGATGTCTGAGGTCCTGAAAAAGAGAAAGCAGTTCTCTATGCCTGTCATCCCCACAGGAAGAAAAAGATCCTAAAAGGAAATAGACCAAAAGAATGAGGTTCTGTTCACATCTGATAAAAGAGAAGGGGTGATAAATAAGGGAGTCAACAGGTAGACCTGAAACCTTTAGTTTATGTATGTTGTTTATTATGCTTGAGATACATTGTTACTAGAAGGAACTAATGTACTAAAATGGAAGAATTTGTGCTATTTGATCTACAGTAATTGAGGTTGGAATGGGTAATCACTTTAATGTAAGACAAAAGCTTGCAATCTTGAGGGAAAAAAAAATTCGTCAGGAAGAAAGTTGAAGTCAGTCTTCTGTTGCAGAAAAATAGAGAGCTTTTAATTTCCATTGCAAGCAAACAATGCAAGCAAACCATGCATAATACATGTATGCTCTGCACGCTTTTTGTTTAGGAGCTGACGCAAAAGAAACAGAAATTGCTGGCAAGCCTTAACATTTCAGAGCAGCAGACAGCTGTAGAAGGAACAAAAGCAGCAACAGGAGTGGCTAGAGGAGTGGGAATGAGCCATGACTACTGGTAGTCAGTATGTGCCTCCGTGCCCCATCTCCAGAACTTCATCAGCTTGTACGAAATTAAAAAAAAAAAATACAAACCCAAAAACAAAACATTAAAAGCCCCCCAAACAAACAAGGAGAAAAAGACCCAAAACGCCACAAACCTCCTTAAATGAACTATATAATATATAAATGAACTATAGCCTTACTGAACTATAATCCTTACTGTAACCATAATACGAAGCTTGACCTAGAATTACTTAGGTCAAGCCTAGGGTATTAAACTAGATCAGACAAGAATTTATCCATTCAAATAAAGGCTGTATAGTTGGTCTCTTTAAAGATCTCCTCAACACCATATTGTCGCAGTTTAACTCCAGCTGGCAACGAGGACCACTCATGTCTCACTTCTTTCTCCCTCCCCCTCCCATTGCCAGTAGAAGACATTGAAGATATCCGTTGAAGACACCTTATGTCCTTGTCTTATATCCATTTGCAAACCAAATTACAAAATTAAAAAAAAAAGTTCAAAAAACCCCATAATTTCCTGTCTGTTTTACTTCTAAGAGTAAGTGAATTTTTACCTGAAGTTCTGCAGTTTAGCAGAGTTTAGGACTATTCAAGGCCTACTCAATAGATAGTAGAATAAGATGTACTTTTAGCCCTGTGCCTCAGGTGACATCTGTCCTCAACCTAACCCGAACACCTCTTCTCAATGAAACTGAAGACTGTCTACTTTCCCAAGCAATAACCCTATCCTTGTCCTTTAGCACAGACTTAATTTGCATTCTGTGCCTCATACCTATGAGATCTGCTTAAAATAATTGCACAAACTAGTACCTGTTTAAGCTTTTCCCTAAATTATTATTGTCTGTTGAAAAAATATTTTAAGAAGATTATAATTAATTCTTAATCCTAATTCTAAGGTTTACCATAAAGCAAGATTTGTTTTATATGAAGATCCAAAGTAGCCACCAGTCTTACAGGTAACAAAATAGTTTGATTCACAGTGTTCTCAACTCAACCTGAAGGCCGGCTCTTCACAAAGTGTTGCGGGTTAACCCTAGCGGGCAAAGCCTCACATAGCTGCTTATTTTTCCCCCTTCCTCCTTTCCCAAGGGGGATGAGGGAGAGAATATGAAGGGAGAAGTGAGAAAACTCATGGGTTGAGAAAAAGACAGTTTAATTAATAACAGCAAAAGCCATGCATGCAAGCAAAGCAAAATAAGGAATTAATTCACTGGTTCCCATCGGTAGGCAGTTTTTCAGCCATTTCCAGGACAGCAGGGCTCCATCACACAATGATTACTTGGGAAGACAAATGCCGTAACATCGAACACCTCCTCCTTCCTCCTTCCCACAGCTTTTATTGCTGAGCGCGATGGGGCATCCCTTTGGTCAGTTGGGGTCACCTGTCCCGGTCGTGCCCCCTCTCAACTTCTTGAGCACTCCCAGCCTACTTGCAGAGCAGCGTGAGAAGCAGAAAAGGCCATTTCTTTTCTGCACATTGTGCAAATGCTGTTCAGCAATAGCTAAAACATCAGTTTGTTATCAACACTGTTTTCAGCACAAATCCAAAACATAGACCCATACAAGCTACTATGAAGGAAATTAATTCCATCCCAGCCCAGTTAATACTACTCTCCATCAGCCTTTACCTGACTAAGGCCCAATCCTAAGCCTAATGAACACAGGTCAATCATTCTTTGAGAGCAAAACTTTATCACCTCTGTTAGAATTGACTCTTTTAAAAACAGATGGATGGAGGAGACTCCAACAAATAGTTTGTTTTCCCATACTGATTTGAGGGTATCTAAAACCAGTCTTAGCCCAAACACTGGTCTGATTTACCAACTATGTCACCACTCCCTAGTTAGATATTGCAGTATGGTTTAAGTTCCTATTTTCTTCAGCAACTCACTTAGTCCCACAGGACTTCTGGGATTCATTGGGAGCAAAAAAATCCCACATTTAGCCTAAGATTTTTCTGTCACTAAGACCAATGCTCTCATTGATTAAACTGTAAAGCAAGGTTTAATACAATGCAGCCTTTCCCCCTAAACAAGTCACAAAAACCTCAGGTAGATACAGCCATCATTTTTCTTTCTGAAATATTCCATGAAAATCTTCAGTTTTTACTTCTGAACCCTGATCTCAGTTAATGATCAAGCAATCAGATCCATCTCTGAAAGTGCAATAGGTCTGTTGTTATGTGCCCTTAAACTGAAGTAAAAGACCTTCCAAGATCAATCAATAAACATGGATCTCTCAGCCTCTACTTTGTCAACTTGTAATCTCAGCACACTGCCGAATTTTATCAAAGGCTGAGTAACTGCACCTGATGTGGAAACAATGTCTCTTACTATCAGCCAGCATTATGTTTGTAAACTTTAATGGACCTGCCAATAAATGCAAATGTGTAGAGCCAGATTGGGAAGGCAGTCTAACTCTGGCTTAAAATTAAAACAAAAAATAAGGTTAAGCAACTATATCTAAATTAATACTAGCGATAACACATCAGCTCCTGCTGCCACTATTCTTCATCTTCCTTCTTCAGCTTTTATGGTATAATCAGTAAACACACCTGTGAGCCTTCACTTTCCTGAATGTTCTTCCTAGCCATAATCATAAGCTGGACAAACATGTTTTCCCTGGTACTGAAAATGATATGATGAACTGTCATCATCCCTTTTCATCGATGATTTTTGCACGTGTTTGGACTAGGCTTTAATAAACCTGAATTCTATCTTAAGCCTTTTTTTGTTGATTAGTAAGATCATTGTTGGTGTAATAATGGAAGCTAGGGCACCTGACATCTTTCATTTAGTCATTCAGGATCTGGAGGCCTTGCAGGAGGTATGAGAAATGTAATGATTCATCAAACACTGCTCTGAATCCTCATTTGGACCATATAATGAAAGATAAGCTAAGTATTCTTAGCAGTCAAACTGACAAATGTTTATTCGTACTTGAGCCAGCCCTCACTTCACACTGGACTGATCTGTTGGACTGATGAGCCAAGAAAGCCCTGAAACCTTCACCCTAGGATTCTGGCCCTGAACGCAGCACTTGCATAAATTGTGGTTAAGATAACTACACACATGGCAGGACCAGCAATTGCCCATTGCTCTTAGCTCTTGCCTTACCCCTGTAAGATTCCTAGAATAGATCATAAAACTGATTCTTCAAGCTAGATTTTCCCTTCTAAATCCCAACTCTATTGCTAAACCTAACCTGGATTTAAAACACAAAATAGAAAACACATCCTCATTAGTAACATTATTCACCTTCTGTAGTTTCATCAGTTAAAACAGCATTTCCAACTGTAACACTGATTGTAATCCTAACCTGAGCTTTAGGGGCTTATACCAACAGTAGAAATTACAAGAAGAGATCTGTTCTCCTCCAGACTCCATAGACGGTGATGCAGAATTAACAAAATGTAGCTCTTCAACCCACGCTTTCTCAATTCCTAAGTTTTACCCTGCCTTTTAATTACAGTGAGAAGAAGCATATTATTTCAGATCCCACCTTACAGTATTAGTCCCTAATCAATGCTCCTCAAGGCCTTTCAGAATCCACAAGGAGAGGCAATTCTTCAGCTTTTGATCTGACGTTCAGTCTCATACTAACGCTCAGCCATAAGCACTGACCAGGCAAACCTTTTAGTATTGAACTGTCAATACTGGTTAATCTCTACAGCTGTCAATCCTATATTAACTTGGACTTTCTAGGATCCAACATTAAACTGGCTGGAGAACAGTTAGAAAGTTTAACAGCTTTCACAAACACTCTTATGCAAGCTTTAATCTCAGAACTGACCTTTATCATGGATCAGTGAAACCAGCTTGTCCAAACTGGAACCGTAACACTCAACTTTTTCAGAGGCAAGGGCTCACGTTGCCTTTCAGTCAGTCTGTAAATACGGGGCTAACATTTATCTTTATTTTGTCCCTACAGACTTTACAAGATCCTTGAAAGATTTCAGATCATGATACTGAAGTCTAAATCCACATTTTAATTTTAGCATTGGTCTTAATCATGGATCAGATTTGTTTACTTAGCCATGTAACCCTCCCCTTCTTAATTGCTTCATTCAAAGACTTGGTAAGCAGGACACATCTTTGAGTATAAGGCAATTACTGGTTGGCTAATGTGCACAATAGATATCTAACATTAATCAGGTACAGTGGAAGGCTCATGATCCTAATGAGACATCTCCCAAGCCTTTACCAGCTAGTGCAAATACTGGCCCCTCCTGTTCCTTGAAATTTGCTGATCCTCACTGGTTTTGAGTTTGCATCTTCAGATTATCTTTTTTCTTTTTTCCTTGAAGGTTTTATACATTTTTGGGTCAGTATTTTTATTTTCCCTCTTGAACCTCTGATCTGCAAACTGTTAGCATTTGAGCAATTATACTTGTCTATCTCTTTTTTTTTTTTTTTCTCTTTCTTGCCTTGCTTAACTTTGTTGCATACTTTCTCACTTCTTAACAAGAGTTTTCTCAGTAAAACTGAGCCAAGGTCACACTACTGTGATGTACCCAGACAGACCTTGGATCACAAAGAGCTGAACTCCTGTTGCAGTAGGCGGTCAGTAAACATTTTCAGTGTGCCATGAGCCCTTGACATTCTTGTGGGAGCCCTGTAGAAGCTGTCAGTATAAATAACTCCTCGATGTAACTGCTAAAAAATAATTCTAACCCTAAAATGAGACCAACGGCATCTCACCAGAGATGAGTTCTCTTCAATCAGAGGACTTGTTGACATCTACCCTCACTGAATGCTTCCAGAATTTCAGGTTTCACCAACAAAGGGAGCTATTCAGATTATTCTTTCTTATACATTACTAGTAGCTCTAACCATAATGATAGATCAGGAATTTTTCCCACCCTTATACCAACATTAAATCATTAGTTCTGTTGACATTATTCTTAATCTTAAATATGTATTAGCCATCAGTTAAAAAGATCTTCAGCCTGCATTTCCCCAAACCTTAGTTCTAATCCCGTCCATCAGAGAACAGACCAATCTTCAGGATAAGATATCTAAACCAGTTGGGAGCAGGGCTTGCCTTGCTCTTTGAACTGAGAAAGATCTCAAATTTGTTTAATGCATTGGAGTACTGGTTCTGGCCCAAACGGATACCTCATCCAGGAATAGTTAAGGTTACCTCACTGACAGCTTTTAATGCTGCCATATCAGGACTTGGCCTTGCAGAAGGCAACTGTAAAAACATCATTTCACGCCATTTTGAATATCTTAAGTCACATCATAACTGTAATCTTAATTTAACATTTGTTTCAGAGCATATTTCTAAATGAGATATGGTAAAAAAACATGCTGCAAGAGCTTGTAGGACAGGTGGTTTATACAAGAATTTGTCCCAGCAATGATGCATCATATGTGAATCTGGAAGATCACAGCCTTCACAAAAGTCTACAAGTCAAAGTGAGGAGTGCTGTCACCATTGTGACCTTTTCTGCTACCTGATGAGATGCCTGTTTAATCCAGTTAAATCTAGAAAGGCTTAAAAAAAATCCCATGATTCTCTTTCCTAGATAAAAACTTTATTATGCAAAGTCAGCTTTCTAAATTTGATAACTGATAATAGTGGGATTACTGGAGTCCCTTTTCTTTTTGTTTTTGTTTTTGTTTTTTCTGTTTGTTTTGTTTTGGGTTTTTTTGTTTGTTTTAAGATTTAAAAGATAGAGAACCACAAACACCAGAAGAGTCTTGGCTAACTTTTAAAGAAACAGAATGAATATGAGGTAAAATGAAAAGAACTGTATATAAGCTCTTAAGTCTTGAATAAGACTCTTGTCATGCAAAAGCACCTGGTTAATAATAAAATTTCCTAATATCTAATTTTTAGACAGCAATTTTGTGGACTGCAATTGGTATAGATTGCTGAAAAGTATTTCTCTTCCATAAGACATTTCTGGAACATGTGATTGTCCCATGATTGCTAAATTCAATGTAATATTTTTTCCAGGGGAAAGTAAAAATCTTGTTTCCTTCCTCCAAACTAAATAATCTGAAATATTTTTGGTTTGTAGTCAATATTTCAACTTTGTGTCTTTACTCATATATAGTTGTGTCTATAATGGCTGAACTAATAGCACACATTATTGTCAAAACAGCCAATACATGAGGAATTGATAGGTTGTTTCTTCAAGAAGCTAAACTGATGAGAGTCAAGTATAATTTTGGTGCAATCTTATTTACATATAAGGAAGTAGACGAATTTCTGCCTCCCGAACTAATAAGTAACAAGTCATAGGAGCTAATTTTCTTGCTCAGAAATACAAACAAGTTTTGTAGCCTGTCCTGGTTCTTTCCCTCTGCTTTCTTTCTCTCAGACTAGTGATACCCATCAACTGTGCAGAAGGTCTCAGTCAGACAAGCAGCTCTTGCCTCCCTTCCTTCAAATGGTTCAAGTTCTCCTAACACAGCATAATCTATACAGTAAATCAATTGTGAAATAAGGACTGTTACACTGTTGTTGCTCCAAAGTTCTCTGAAAACATAACCAGCTTTAAACCTAGCACTGTACCAGACTGTTGCTGTACCATAGTATAGGTTAAAATACATATAAATTAAATTATAAAGCAAAAAACCGGCAGTGTTCTCAAATAGTTATTCTAGATAAGGACCAGTGAATAGCAAAAAGTAAGGCATTGTCTAAAAACTTGGGAAAGGCACAACACGATCATTAGCTAATAAAGACTATTGCACTAAATGAAGAGTGTGCTGGGCCTGCCAGGGACTTTCTGTGAGCAGGCAGATGTTTGAATATTCCATCTATAATAGCACTGCTATATAATAGCACTATTTTCTCAGATTTATTTTTAATACTGTCCTTTTTTATGGTCCAGTAAAACCCAACAATAATAAAAAGTGTGGCCCATGGACATTTATTTAGCTTCCTGATTCATTGTCAGCCTCCAAGATCTTATTTTTCTTTCCTGACCATGGACATATCAAATTTGCAATTTCTTGAGCAACCTGCATTGTAATAGAAATAAGGCTAAGAGGGAAGTTCAATAAAGTAAGGTGCTTATATGTAGGCTCCTATTTAACTGTATGAAACTTAAAAAATCAGAGGCTAATTTAGAGCCTTGTAGCCCTTCACACTTTGTATGTGTGTGTATTTAGACATATATAAAACTAAGAAATGCTACTGAATATGGCAATTCGTTGCCTCCAAATATCATAAAGTTGTTCACTTATTACTTTCCTATTTTTAATTTAACCAGAAGCAGCAAGTGCTTATTCATCTATTCAGCATAACGTGAGCTTCTTGTAACATGGTATCTAGTGTATAGCCACACGAAAACTAGCATACCTGTGAAAGAAAGAAGGATTTTGCCTCATGCCAGTTCATTAACTTCTTCTTTGTAGTTTAATATTGATATAGAGCAGTTAAACATACATCATAAGCAAAAAGACCCATCCACCACCAATACTAAGCCAAACCACAACAAAACCAGCCTTTTTGTTATTTATGTGTGTAAGAGGCATTAACATTCAGTTCTCAGGTACGGCAATGAAGCAGACACAGAAAGATTATCATATAGAACAATAACTTTTGTTTTAAAGGACAAAACCACCAAAGCTAAAAAGAAATAGCTTAAACAAACACATGTATGATTTTTTCCAAACTTCTCCATTTTAAGATGGAGGCATTATGAATTTAGATGTAATCTATTGGTCCTAAAAATGGGATACTTAAGCTATCAGTTCAGCATTTACTAAATAATTCAAATTCCCATCACTGCAAAAGAAGTTATCTTTATGTTAAGTGTGGCATACAAAACAAAATGTTAATAAATTGAAGATGACACCTTTTTTTAGATTAACTGAAAATATACTATGAGAAAACTCCCACTTCTTCCTAGACTGTGGTAATAAATATTCCTTGTTGAGTCTTTATTTTATACCAGTTCCTGTTTGAGATTTGTGATTACTGAAATGATATTATAGAGGCTGTAGATAAGATCATATATTTTCAACTTTTTTAGAGCTGGATGGGTATTTCCACAATATCTTTTTTTAAGCCCTTCAAGCAAGGGAATCTATATCACAATCATGAGGAGAGGTTGTCAGAAGCTGCCGTGTTTCTGGAAGGCCATAGGTGAAGGATCTGGAAGGATCATAAGGTGAACGGGAAAGAAAATGAGGAAAGGTTCAGAGTGTGTGTGTGTTTCATCAAACTTGAATCAACACTAATCTCTTCTGTGGAACTTTCTGATTTTGAGAATTAACATTTTCTGGTAACAACCTGTTTCTTTTGTTTATGATCTTTCTGGAAAAAGACAAGTTGTCTCTGAAAATGCTTTTGAGAAGAGTTCTTCCTTCATTTTCCGCAGGCTTGATCCCAAGCATATGTTATTTTTCTCACATTGCAACTCTCCATCGTAAATGTTTTTTCATGGTACGTGATATATCAAGCTTGATGGTGGAAGTAATACAGAGTTGTATGGAATTTACTAGTAGACTGTAATATTTACTCCAGTCACTTAAACAGCAGTTGCACACAGATATACTGCCTTGTTTATCTGTACAGTTTTTTACCACTAGGATTTATCCAGGAAGTATATAGCTTTAGTAATTGTTGTCATGTATTTCTAGAGATACGTTTTCAACCATTTCTAACATGGCTATCATCTGAGACAAGTACTTATAAATTAACATGATTTAGTATGTACTTCTAAATAATCACATTTTTCAAGGTCTCTGAGTTTTTAAACTGTCTGCCTCTTTCCAACCCTTACATTTATATATCTGTATAACATAGACCTCACTGTCTTTGCATACCAGTGTAAATCAAAAATAACTTCATTAAAATCAGTGGTGGTAGATGAGAGTAAAATTATTCTCTGCTATACACCTACATAACTTATTTTTTGATATATGGGAGGTGCAGGACATGTCACCACTACCTTAAAATGATATCTGTGTTTTATATTCACATACCATTACTGATGCTGAGAATAACTTTCTCTGCCCTCTTCCATGTGGCATCATACACCATGAAAGCAAATTAATTGCAGCAGTATTGGTAGGCTTGTGTAAAAATATAAACTAATGTGTATTGCACAATGGGAATATGCTCCCAAAATGTAAGATTGGTGGAAGCCCACCTACTTGAGCAGGGATTTTGGCAAACCTCAGCCATGAGCTAGTGCTGTTGTTTGCAAGCCAATCTTCCCTGTAGCTAATGCTCAGCATTTATGCTTCCTGGTGCTATACCCTGGTCACAGTGGGATTATGCAGTAGTCTTTCCCTGCAGCAACAGAAAAGGAACTGAGGGGAAAACAAAATTTGGATGTCTTAAAATTAATTTATTTTCTCCTCCTAAGGAAGTCTAGACTTGCAGTACTGCCCCAAAATATAGCAATGACCTAAAAGACGGTGTTGAGAATGGTTCTGTGCTTGTTGCTGAAAATCATTTAGTTGGCAAGAAAATGGCAATCAAAAATTTATAGACTGCTGGGCAAGCTATGCAGTGTTGAAGTAGAAGCCTGATAACAGCCATGGGGTAAGTAAGATAGCAGAGTCTAAAACGGTGGAATCTGAAACTGTGTACTTCTAGTACAATTCTTCTGAAAGTGGAAGGAACATAACTGAGTAACATATGTTCCGTCATGAACAATATAGCAAAGGGACAGTAGAGAAAACCTGAAAAGAAATACAGTGGTGGTGTAACTGATATCATGGTATAACTGCTAGAAGCATTTCATAGAGTAGAATAGTTTGGGTTGGAAGAGATCTTTAAAGGTCATCTAGTCCAGATGTACCGAGAGAGTTTTCTAAAGCTTATAAAGTTTGAAGAGTTTCAAATGAAAGTGTGTGTCACTCCAAACTGTTGCCTTCTCTCAGGCAAGAGCGATTAGTTTCCCTATGTTATCCCTAGACTTTAGATTTGATAATGAATGGATTACAATAAGTGTGGGGAAGATTGATGCATTACTTCACATACGTTGTGTAGAAAGATAACTTCTTTCTCTACCAGGATGGGTGGATGTGTGTAGGCTTGGCTGAAGAATTAATCAAAATTGTAAAATTTTGGGAGGTGTAATAATCACAGGCTTATAAATACATATGTATGCACTTTTAATAGGAGGAGAAATATCTTGAAATGAAATAAAACTGCAGAAGCAATAGAGAAGTAAAAAGAATAAGAAGCTTAATAAATAAGAGCAATGCCTTCTTTTAAAATTATGACTCTTACATAAGGTAAGTAGAAAGGGTCTGGATCTGTAAAAGTATTTTCTGCAAAGTCATGCATAAATGCATGCAACACATGAAGGATCATGTGTTGATCCTTCAAGGACACACAAGGACCATGTACATGACCTACTTACAGCATTATCACATTGCCATGCACAAGACAGTAGATTTAATCTTTGCTATAAGCACATATAGTGGTTACATCTGTCTGTAACCACTACTTAAATGAATGGACCTGCATAGAGTCAGCAAAAAATGTATCAACCAAGCCAGTGTGACAAGGCTGTGCGGTGGATAGAATCTGAATTAGTTAATAAGCCATAAATTAATGAATTTCAAGCATATGTAGTTTTATGATAGCTGCATTATGTTAACCATTCAGCACTGTCTTCTGACTTGGACTGTCACAGTCACTTGTGTCTTGCTTAAAAGACACGGTAGTGCCTTTAGAGTAGGGATTGTCTTCCTGTGCGAACAGTCCAGAAGGACTTTGGTCCTGCTTGTAGCTACCACTGAATTACAGACAGTTGATAACAGTAACACTCTGCTGAAATGACTGAATGGCAAGTGCTCTATGTACAGGTTTTGCTCAGCTTCTTGTATCCTCAATGTGTAGCTGTCATCAGTCCTACCTCTTCATTAATTTCTCGCTATTTGACCTGTGGTTACAACACAGTTGGCCACACAGAGGCACCAGAAACTGAAGGTAAATGGTAAAATTCTGGTCCTGCTGAGGTAGAAGTAAAACTGTCTTTGAAATCAGTGGGGCCAAATGTTCATATGTCAATCACAAGCAGAGCATAGGACACTTATTCCAGTCATTCCCTGGATGTTTGGGGACCCCTTTAGTCGGTTCATCTCCTGTTTGAGTGGGGCTGGGTAACTGGGTGTAGGTGTCTCTTTTTGGATGAAGCATTGTAAAAGGTGGATTTCCAAAAACTGTTCAGATTTTCACAGTGGAAATATAACACTCTGAAAGGAATACCATTGTGGGCCTTGCAAGAACCTGCATTTGCTGTGGACACTGATCAAACAGAAATGGACTCTACCCTTGTTCGGTACTCTCAGGCATCACGTTACTAAGTTGGCTAATTCCTCACCTGAAGTATTTAGGTGTCTTCTCAGTACTTTGGTTACTGATAGAGTATACTGTAAAGTCTTTGGGTTTTTTTCATGACTCCTGACTACAGACTTAGATTCTCATTTCTGACATTACCAGGTTTACCTGGTTTTGTGTTTCACTGTTTACATACTGGCAAGCCCTCTGAAATCAACACCTAATATGAGTAATCATAACTGAAAATCAAAGTGAGCCAGTCACATAGTCAATGAGTTTCTTTTGTATGTTAACTTGCCTTCCCTAATTCACAGCAGAGAAATGAAGCTCAAAAACTAAATAGTAGAGTTGCATCCAATGAGAGTATATACATCTGCAGAGAGACTGTGCTAGTAAATAAACTTCCTTCCTCGGTGATCCTATTTTACCCTGTGTTCTTACTCAGGAGTATATTCATCTTCTGAAATAGAAAAAGGAAATGTGGTAGAAGGATGACAAAACAAAAAGCACTGATTCTTAGTGTCTCTAGTGTCTTCTAATGCCTTTTCACAACCTTCTACTGAATTATACACCAACAATATTCATTGCATGAACAAGTGCTCAAAAGGCTATGGTCAAATGCTTTTCTTGGCTGTAACACAACAATACAGCCTAGGAGGAAAAAAATAGCCCTTCGGTTCTCCTGAAGTGAGAGACAGAGTTCGGTTCTCCTGGAGTGGCAGACACCTTGATGCAGTGTTTTTTCAGAGTTATGTTTTGCCTTACAGCAGGACACAGATGTCAGCATGCCAACCGCATCCCAGTACTCCATCAGGACTCACATAAATTTTGGATCCTGGTCTTCCAGCTGCAGCTCCTAACATCACATTCCAGTAATAAGCCCTGTGAGCTTGCTGCTGATGGAAATGGACTAAGACTGCATGATCTGAATCTGTTCCTTTTTCTAGCCAAGAGAGAAATGGGCTAGTCGTGGCCTTTTAATTTACAAGAGCATTCTGAAAGGAAATACTGTGAAAAATCCCATGAACTGGGAGTGAATAAATGGACTCATGGGTTAATGATGAGCTGATGAGCTGGAGAGGAGCACTTCTAGAGCTTTCTAAATGCCAAGACAAAAGGAAAAGAAAGAGTCTGACACTGAAAACTGGACAAAGATGTGAGGCTAGAGATAAAGGAAAAGTGAGGCTTGAGAAAGTGTGAAGATGGTGACACAGGGAGAAGAGATCTGATAGAAAAAGAGAAGGAAGAAAAGGGAACTAAAAATAAAGAGAACAGAATGAAAAAAATGGAAAAACAAATGCAGGCAAATATTCAAAATGAGTTCTACAGGTGAGAATACAGAAGGAGAGGAGAAAGCGAAGTGAAGGAAAGCTGAACAGGGTCACAAGTAAGCCCTAAGGGCCATGTGCATTATTTTTCTACAGGATGATGCTGAATCAGTACTGGGAAGACTGTGTGAGACAGTGAGGAGACAGCTCAAAGGCCTGTGCATTGGTAGGGTGCAAGATCGACATGTGAACTCCTTGTGGCACAGGAGGAGAAAAAAGGCAGAAAAAAAGGCAGAATATTGGTCCAAACTTATGACTTTGGATGTATGTAAACATATTACTGCCAGAATAATAAATATGACCAACAAAAGTAATTGAAGTTACAATTAAACCAGCATGCTTAGAGTTTTATTTCTTTTGTGCACATTTACACAATACTGAAAACTTGGTCAAGTGAATCTAGACTTAGGTGACTGAAAAATATCCTGAAAAATGTAATTTACTAACATTTTTATTACAAAGGAATTGTTTACTCTAGGCAATAAGGTTTAGATAATAATTTCTGACCTCCTGCCTTTATCCAGAGTAACTGTCACCATCTTGATTTAAATATTTCCTCTTATCTCTGCAGTGGCCTTTGCTGTGGAAGAGTTTACAAACATGAGAGCAGAGACTGACAACTGATTCTTTTAATCTGGCCCAAAACTGAGCTTCATTGACTGTTTGAACCAGTGACCTTCTTTTGGCATGGACAAATGTTACTTGTCAAGTTTGGCCATGTTCATGCCCTGTTAAAGTTCTGGTCGCAGACTCTTTTCCAACTCTTCTGTCATTCCATGGGGATAGGTTTTATTCCTCTGTGAAGAGGAAATCTTCATGATGAGACAGCAAAGAAAGACAGAGCCTTAATAATAGCCCTTAGCAACATTTACACATACTGGGAAATGCTTGCCACGTAATTTTGCAAGCCCGTTCAGGCAGAGTGCTGCAAAGCACTTGTATAGAGCACACACAAAATATATCATAATTTTCAATTACTTGTTTATGGTTCCAGCAGTTGCTTGTTCTTATTTTCAATAATCAATACATCATTAATTATCATAATACATTATCAATAATACAGCAAAGAAATATTAGGAAATTGTTTAAGAATTAAGTTACAACCTGAATAAAAGAGAAAATGGACAGGTTGAGAGGAAAGCGTGAGCCCATCAATGGAAAAAATATCACCAGTAGGACTAATTTTGAAAGATGGAAGCTGCAGTAAAAAAGGGACTTTTTAAAACATTATGCTGAGGCAGTGCTTCAAGTATGGCTTGGAAGGAAGCATGTTACCTACTGAATTATGAGCAACATCTTGTTCAGCATCCTGTTTAAAGATGGGATTTGCTCTTTGTGCTGCAAAGAAAGGGAATATAAGCCTTCCAATAAAAAAGATGTCAGCTCTTCAGCTGAATTGCCATCGGTAGCCTGTGTTAAATTGGGCTGAGGCATACATTTCTTTAAAGGTAATATAATGAATTTCAAAGGTATACAATATGTGTGAAATTACTGTGGAATTTGAATTGACGTTGATCACAGAGTGAAGGTGAGATGTCAAGGCCATCTGAGACAGAAGGGAAAAGAAAGGGTGTAGATGTGATGGAGAGCTTAGGGGAGGAGAAGATGAACAGATGCACTTGTGGCTTCGGCCATCACACAAGGAAGAAGAGGTCAGAAGTAGCTGCCATCCAGTTCATCCCACTTCATCCTCTGCTGTCTGCATCTCTGACCTGCTGAAAACAACTGATAGGATAGGGACATTTGGTACTCTGAAGTAATCTGTTGTTTTACATGTCTGCCTAACTTTAAGTGGTGAGCCAGTCCAGAGCACAAAACATTCTCATGAAACTGCATCCTAATACGTTGTAACTCTATGGAAAAATTCATGAACACTGTGCTCAAAATGGCCTAGTACATGACAATATAGTAACCACTTCACATGTGTGAACGAGAAAACTTCACATGTACTGCAGAGAAGTCTGTTCCGCATGGAAACTTCCACATTTTTATTTTGAATGCTGCCTGTAGAACATAACAGCACATTTTATAAAGTAATATAGTAACTGGATTATTTCAAACACAGTGTGTTCTTCCTCATTTAGGTTTTTATATGCTATTTTTGTTTTTCTAGTAATATGACATTCAGGCAGTGACAACTTATATTTTCTACAGATTTTTTAAACTATTGTAACAATTCTTTATTTTGATTTTATTGGTAATCATGTTAGCTATATTTGTGGTTATGCTGATTCTCCATGTCCTTAATCCAATATGTACTGATATTGAATTGCTACCACAGAAGACAAAAATGAAATACATAAAATTCCTTCTTTTGGAGAACTGCATAACTGTGTTCAAAAAGGACATCACAGATACCCAATTTTAGCTCTTAAGCACTAGGAATTGTAAAGATGCTGAATTCCCAGAAAATTCATGTCCAAAGATTACTGAACATTATAGGTTCCAAATTCAGACCATGTGCTACATGGTGCTTAGTACACAGCCCTGGTGTAGGGCTGCTGGAACAGGAGAGTTTTTTTTAAATAATGATGTTAGAATCAAATATTAATTATCTAGTTTTAAGAACTTCTCACCTGGCTAAGTTTCTCCATATTTACAGGTGGTTAAGCTATAGCACATTTTTTTCTCCTACTATTGGATAATTTTGCTGGAAACTGTTACTCTCCACAAGAGGGATATTTCAGTAATGTATTAATACTGGATAAGCTGTCCTCATTTAATACACCACTTAACTGAGCTCAAGGTGTTGGGAGAATCTGTCCAGAACATGTTGCATATGTTTATAGAACATCAGAAAGTCAAGGGGGAGGAGGGGGTGTTAAATAGAGATCAAGATCAAGTTCTCCTCTTCCAATGGTGTTTCCACCTTGGGAAGAATGTTAAAGACCATATTTTCTTTTTCCACAAGATTTAGTAGTGTTTAGCAGGCCTATGGTTTTTTGTTCGATATGCAGACACCTTTAGGGATTATACAGAGCACTAAATAAATTGTAACTTGCTCTTGAGAGCAAAGCACATTTTTGGCTTGGTTGGGATAGAAAACAGGAGTCGTCACTGTGTCAGAATTAACCTGGGAGAATAGTTACTGGAACCAATGTGTCCCTGCTGTGCCACAGGGAACAGGAAGACTCAATCATCCATTGCAACAGAGTTCAAAACTGAGTAGGGTACTTGGTTAGTCTTCCAGAAATGCTTAGCAATAGGTTTGTGTCTGCTGGTACCATTCAACATTGTCCCTGGTAATATTTTATTTTACTCATTTTTCCACTTTAAAAACAGTGTAGTCTATGCTATTTCAATTTTATTCTAATGGAGACATAAATCTTTGTCCCAGCACAACGTAGTAAAATGAAGTTTGAGTAACTAAACTTGCTGGGGCAGAACACTCTACATTTCTATGAAGTGTTCATTCAATTTTAAGAATGGAACATATTTTCTCTCAGATATGACACATGCAATTTTATTTTCAGTGTTTATACTTTGTCTGTTCTTTTGACAAGTAGCAGACTGTGTCTAGTAAGCTATGCTATTATGTTGTAAAAAGTTGCCAACTACATATTTAAGGAGACAAAAGCCTTTGGATTAATTAGACAGTGTTTTCTTTTTCATAAGAATTTCTCAGAATAGAGCTGTGGGGCATTTATTGCAATGGGCATTAAAGCGGTACCAATTTTCTGTTTTCTGAGATGGACAGCAGCTGTTCTTGCAGAACAAGTGCAGTAGGTTAATAACTGGGTCAGTGCTACATTTATGTCACTGTTTTCTTTTTGAGGGGAAGATTTGTACTGAAAAAATGCAAAGGACAAAATGCTGCGTTCTGTCTGCTGTTTTACAATGAGCGTGTGGATGTTCGAAAGTTTTTTCTAATTGACATACCTACAAAATTCCCTGAAGTTATCTATTTCTTGCTTTTTATAAGCTGTAATAACAATTCTGTTGATCAATAAATGCCTTCAGGCATGGTCGTATTAATTTTAAATTCAGAAACAATGGAGATGGGTGAAACCTATTGCTTGCTTATCTGTAACTACTTGGAACACAAAATACCAGTTCTTTTGGAGGTTTGTAAGCATGTAGAATCTAATTCAGCTCCTCATTGCTATGTTTTAATTTCAAAGTCTAATAGCAGCAAACAGCTTTTCCCTGGACTGTGCAGGTGTAACACTGAAGACACAGAGAGAAAGATCTGAGGAGGAAGAAAGTACTATTTTTAAACAGTTTCCATAGAATTGCTGCAGTTTAATATATGTACCTGGCATGTGAGTGCCTGTTTGATAACAAGATTGTGTTCAGACGCCGCAAGTTTCAAAGTCCGGTTTGTTCTCACAGTATATGAGGATTCCTTTTTCACAGTGCATTGGGTAACTTGTGTTCATCTGCAAGGTCTTGGGTTTATTGAATAACACAGGCTCTTTTAAGTTGAATTTTTATTCTTACCTCTTAATATTCTTAGCATTTCTTCAGGCACATAATAGTATCACCCATATCCTTTGACCAAAATCTGTTTTTTGATGTCAGTGCAGTTCAATATTTAGACCCTAGCCCTTTGTGGAGTTGCAACAAAAGTAGCCTATATTCTTCCACCTAGCAAAATTTTAATGAAAATGATGATGTGAAAGAGACAAAATCTCCTACATACTGTGAAGAAAAGCACTTTAAGGCATAGACATCTCAGAATAGGAGAGAGGGGGAAAAAGAGTAAGTGAGAAAACAATTTATACAGAGAAAGATTGAGTCATATGTAATAAAGGAAAAAGTCAGAAAACAAATGTAGATTCCAGCTGTTTCAGACAAGAAAAATAAAAAGAAAAATTAAGAGACAGAAAATTATTTAATTGCCTCAAATAGCACTAGGCTGCACTGCTCTGAAAAGAAGCAGAAAAATCCTGAGCTAACCTTGAAAAGGAGCAGTACATGGGAAAAAGAAAGGGGAGAGACTGAGAAGGCAGAAGAGTAGTCTGTTTCTCTAAGTTTCCTACTCTGATGGAATAGTCCATATGGTACACACTCATCCATCCTGCTGTAGTTCATAGCCTGTTGGGGAATCACTTTTTTGTCGGATCAGCCTCTGGAGTGAACTGTTGAGAATTATGAAATATTTTTATGTGGTTGTACTGTAAAATAATTGTGAGGTGGCAAGGGAAAATCTCACCATGGATAGGCAGAAACTGAGGGAAGCAGACAGGAATATTTCAGCAAAGATGCAGTGCAGATAATACAGAATGATTAAAAAAAGGAATTAAAAGGAAAGACAAGGGGAGCAGTGGGTAGAGACAACTTCATTCAATCTGGCTTTCAAATGATGTGAAAAGATGAAGGATGTTTTGTTGTGGTTTTTTTTTTTTTTTTTTTTAATGGAGTCCAACTGTAAGAAGGAAGTGAAGGAATACTCTTTCCTTTTGAAGAAACCATATCAGCATTTATTTGCCTTGAAAATTGCATTCCAGTCTGGTGAACGGTGGCCTGTTTTTAGTTATCATTGCTTCATCACTTCTAAATTGTATTGTATTAATGGGCATTCAGTAGTTAGGAGATTCAAAATAACAACAAAATCGGTAGCAGACACTCAATAGCAAATTGCATCCGTACATGGCATTGGCTGGGATAGTAAAAAGAGTAGGTACAGAAGCTGTACACGGAGGGAGGTGTTTGTTGATGACTGTATGGGGTTTACATGGCAAGGTTTCGGTAGAGGGGGGGCTGCAGTGTTGGCTTTTGTGAGAAGAAAACCAGAAGCTGTCCCCATGTTGGACAGAGCCAGTTCCAGCTGGTTCCAAGACGGACACGTTGGTGGCCAAAGCTGAACCAATCAACGATCTTGGTAGCCACCCCGTGATAGCATGTTTAAGAAAGAGTAAGAAACGCTGTACAACAGCAGCTGAGAGAGAGGAGAGAGAAAATGTGAGAGAAACAACTATGCAGACAACGTCAGAGAAGAAGGAGGTGGAGGAGGTGCTCTAGTTTCTGGAGCAGAGATTCTCCTGCAGCCTGGGGTGAAGACCATGGTGACTCAGGTTTTCCCCCTGCAGCCCCTGGAAGTCTACAGTGCAGTAGATATCCACACTGTGACCTGTGAAGGACCCCACACCGGAGCAGGTGGATGTGCCCTGAAGGAAGCTGCAGCCCATGGAGAGCCCATGCTGGAACAGGTTTTCTGGCAGGACCTGTGACCCTGTGAGGGACCCATGTTGAATCAGGCTGTTCCTGAAGGACTGCACCATGTGGAAAGGACCCATGCTGGAGCAGTTTGTGAAGAACTGCAGCCTGTGGAGAGGACTTACATTGGAGAAGTTTGTGGGGGACAGTATCTTATGGGAGGGACCCCACACTGAAGGAGGGGAAGAGTGTGAGGAAGAAGGTGTGGCAGAGATGAAGCATTGTGAACTGACTGCAACTCATATCCTCATCCCTTTGTGCTGCTTAGGGAGGGGAAGAGATAGAAGAGTTGGGAGAGACGCTGAGCCTGGGAATAAGGAGGCATGGAGAGAAGGTCTTTTTTAGATTTGTTCTTATTTCTCATTATGCTGCCTTGATTATTTGGCAATAAGCTGAATTGATTTTCCCCAAGTCAAGTCTGTTTTGCCCATGATGGTAATTGGTAAATGATACTCCTGCCCTTATCTTGACCCACGAACTTTGTGCCGTATTTTCTGCCACTGTCTTGTAGATCGAAGGGGAGTGATAGAGCGGCTTGGTGGGCACCTGGTGGCCAGCCACGATCAACCCACCAGGATGACACAGGCAGAAGGTCCCCAGGGCTGTTTCAAGGCTGCAGAATGAATTCCTGGCGTGTGTCCCTTTGGTCTTGTTTCCTCTCTGGTAGGTACATAGCAGGAATATTAAAACAGACGTAAAACCAAACCAGAAAGCAAGAAAGCCCAGCATTCTGTAATAAGTCAGTCTGCAGAGAAGATGAAAGAAATAGCTCCTCCAAAATAGATAGTTGTTATGTGATTTAGTTCTCTACTTAGAGTGGCAAAAGCAATCCTCTGTCTGGCAAAGGCAATACTCTGGCAAAGGCTACATGAGAATGAAGAGAACAGTCAGGCCGAGTTTATGAGGTTGCTTTTATTTAACCCAGGGGGAAAACGAGCCAGCAATGGTTTGTGACTGCGTTTAGGGTATAAGGATGTGGATTATGAAAAGCCTAGAGAAGGAGCAAGTGTGTCAAAGCTCCTTATGCTTCTTGTTTACAGGGCTAGTTACATACCAGATGTAGCTAGACCTCACAATCACAACTGTGATATTTTTCAGACATGGAAACACAATATCTTGAAGCTATAAAGCAAATGTCTACAAGTAAAAGCTTTGTTAAAAGGCCCTTTCAGCAGGTATTTGATTTTACTAACGTTGACCTTCATCATACACACATACTCTGGCTTTTCCACATTGTAAGGGCGGGACACCACCACTAATAAGGAAATGTATTTAATTCCCTGCATTATGACTTAGGTATGATATGACTAATAGATTTCTTTTCCCCCAGTCTCTTCTGCACAAAGATAAATAATTTTGTAATTTTTAGCCTATTTTAACTCTTACAACTGTGTACTGGTATACACTGTCAATCAGTAATCTCTTTTGTTTGAGTGGAACTAGAAATCTATTTGTGCTATCTCAGCATTAAGAGCTAGTTCAAAGCTTATATTCCCTCATAGCTCACTGTGGGCTAGTATTTTATAAAAAATATAAATTTTATTTCTTTTTAAATCAGAGGATTTAAATGGATCTTGTTTTCTTTCTTAGCTTCCCCTCACTTTTTTGTTCTTATGCAGAAGGAATGTATCATAAAGTTTTAACAATGTGTTTTACAGTAAGCAGGATTGACTTCATGCTAAGTAGGTTTTATTCCTTTACATTAGCTCTTGGAAACTAAAACAAACACATCAGTGATTTTATGTCATTCTCTGCAAGACAGGAAAGAAATGCGCAATTAACACTGCAAGGAGCTTTAAAAGCTTCTTTCCTAACAAGAAAAACAAGTAATAAAACCAACAGCTCAATTTCTTACAATCTAAAGCATTTTCAGCTTACATGTTTGCTGACATAATTTTTAATAATTAAAATAATTCTGAAATTGTTGCCATGACCAACTCCAGAATCTGATATTCTGATAAAACTGTACCTATCATGTTTCATACAGTAATGAGGAGAGAGCCCTCTTTTTTTTTCAGTCACAGATGGATCTTAGTTGATTTATGCCTCCTCTCCTTCCAAACTCAGTATATTCCAGTTAAATGTGAATAGGACGCAGAAGCCTTGATTAGGTTTTCTGCATTGTCCAGTTAATGAAATTCCACTAAGAAAGATTTTCAGAATGTTTTCAGTGAAGACTTGAGATAGGAAATAATCATTGCATTATTTTCAATGCATTAATATTACAATAATTATTCAATCAATTATGCAATCAGTATTTTAATGCATTAATAATTAACCAGTGCATGAATATTGCACTATCAGTCAAAACTGCAACTTAAAATAAAAAAATATAACAGCACCAGAAACAGACTCTTTAGCAGAAGTATTTATTTTAGTGTCCATATTGTCATGCATAAATGCAACATTTGAAATAAATACTAGAATTCAAGGTATCTCCTTATACAGTTTTCCCTTTAAAGAACATCAGAAAAGTGAAAGTTTCCCTTTTTTTCTTGACCATGAGTTCTGTTTATCAATTACAAATGCACCTCTGAAATATAATGACATGTTCCGTATGCACTAGGGGAACAGTGTGCTGAAAATAGAGACATTATCTTCTGAAAAGAGGAAGAAATACCAGTACTTGTAATTAAAAGCTACAGTGATAATGCTGCAGGAGATAGAAAACATGTAAAAATCAAAGTTTTTCTGGAACCAAGGCTTGGTGCAGAAAGGAGGAAAATGATCAAGAAGGTTTGAACCTCAGATGCTCTGTATGAGGAGTAGATTGAGAAAAAGGTGGAGGGACCCCAACAAAGCCATGGCCATAGTTCTGTGATTGCTCGCTGTACTGTGGGTATTCTCATAGCACTTGGGTGGCAATAGGTACCTTCTAGTGAAAAGATGTTCCAGAAGGAATGACATTTCCACAAGAAAAAAGGAACCTGGAGAAGTCAATTTAATGTGAAGAGAAGATTCACTGAAGGAAATTATGCAGAATTCACCCTGGGACTAAGCAGGCTTCCCATTTTTCTTATATGACAAAAAAATACTTGCCAAGAAGATGTAGCACTGCTATGTTAATCCTGTATGTGTTAAGGACCTTTCTAATCAAAGGAAAAAATGAGTTCTGCTTATTCTAAAACACTTAGGGTTTGTACACAAAGGCTTTATTATATATTTCTCTGTATTTTAAGAATCAAAATGCTCCTTTTTTATTTTGAACAGCTAAGCTTTCAGCTGAGCTAAAGCAATAGCTAAAAAATTCATGAACAAATTGGTTTCATCTACAAATACTGCAATAAAATCTCTTACAAGTAGGTAGAATACTCCTATTTTGTTACCTTACTATAAGGGAAAAAAATGAAATTGAAACAAAACCACTGGTTTAGATCTGTGTAAAACAGACATTTGAGAAAAGAAAATGCAAGTATTTTTGCCTTTTTATAAAAAAAAGTTTAATTATTTTTACAAATTACACTCTAAGAGTTAGTTTAGTTATGAATAAAAATCCACAAAGATTTTAGTTCAAAATTATTTAAACAAAATATTTGGGCGTTTTTTACTTTCCTCCTCAATATATGAGAAAGGTGGGCTTTTCTATTTCTTTCTTTCTTAATTTTTAAAAATCAATGAAGCCTAGATTGCCAATAGGTGGTTTTTTTTTAGATTCTTGAAACATTGCATATAAATTTACTACTTATTATCTGGGGAAAAAAAAAATTCACTTTAGTAGAGTTATGACTCCAGAGCGCTAACTCAGATGCAAATGTGAGAAGTGACTGATTAGGACCCATATGATCTACCACTGCAATTCACCATGACCAGGCAGCGGTGTCTTATGGAAAAAGTAATCCAGACAGGAAGCGCATGTCATGAAGCAGGCAAATTATCACAACCATAAATGCACAGTCTGCTGGAACTGCATTTATTAGTGGCTTGTAATTTTTGTTTCACATTTTCATTTTTAGGGGCTACTCCCTCATTTTGCAACCGTCTCTATTGCATATAAGTATTTGTGTGAACATTTGAAAAAGGATGTTGTTTCCCACTGAAAAATATCTTTTAGTCAGAATGATACAATTTCCACGTTTTACTTTTAAAAATATTTATGTATGAATTTGAAATGAATTTTGCATCACTGAAGTATTAATTAAAATGTTAATCAGATGCCAGAGCAAAACAAGTTTTCGTAATTACTTCAAGTGTTTTGCTCTGCTGAAACAACTCAGTGAGGTCAACACAAGTTTTGTAAACATTTTATTTAGCCAGACCAAAGTTGTTCTTTGCTGGTGAAAAGAGTTGAGGCTGAAACATTTATTTCTAAGCATATGCCATTGCTCTTCTGTAGTGTGCAGCCAACCCAGGCTGCTGACTCTCTCTCAAATGCGGGATCTGTTGGCAGCGAGGAAATGCAGCCAGGCTCTTGTGGAACTGGCTTTGCTCTACAGAAGCCAGTGGAAGACCTGCCTTTAAAGGGAAGGCTGGTGGAGCAGTACTAAACAAGCTGGCTGATGCACAGACAACCTGCTGGGTCCCAGGGAGTCTCTCGATTGAGAAGAAATGTGGCACTTTGTGAACTGTAGGCTTAGAGGATGGTGGAGAGAAGGTGCCACTGCACTGCTGTGTTTCAGATCAGTCTTCCAGGGGTTGCTACAGCTGGATGAGTTTGGTTACAAAGAAGTGTCCTGGAGTATTGTTCCATACTCAGCGCTGTGGTTAGATGCTTGAGGCTATAGCCATCCAGTCCTGGCCCTAAGGGCAGGAGAAACGTCAGCAACCAGTGAGGCAAGAGGCAAATAATAGTAAACCACAAGTATGCATATACTGATGCATTAAACACCACCTTAGTAGTGATTAGAAACAAATGCTCTTCCCAAGTACAGTGCAAGCCTTCACAAGGAATTAATAACCTAAAGACTTCAACCCAGTCTAGGAAAGGAACTGTTAGAAAGGATCATAAAATCTATCAAATGTCTCAGAAGAAATGCAGTTGGTCATTTCACAGGAGCTACACCTTGTACCACCTTGTCAGGCAGGTTATTTGAAAAGTTGAAGGCATTTGTATGAACAAAACTATGACTAGTAATCAAATATGCAGAGAAGAATAAAGATGCACACATAAACCCCTCAATTTTTTAAATCCTCTTCTTTAAAATCAGTCCTTTCAACATCAGTGGCCATAATACTATTTTTTTTGAAAAAGTATGAGAAATCTGAAGTATTGCAATTTTGAGACTCTAAACTGCATATTGTGAACAAGCTACCCAAATGACAGTGGTTACCACTGCTCATTTCTCTCCAATATTCTTTTCAAAATCTCATTGAAAATTGGATGTATAACAGTAAGCTAACATTGTATTTTTAAACATGTGCTATCTTGCTCTCCTCATGTTATTTCACAAAGGGTACTTTGTGCATACAAAATATAAAGAAAGTAATTTCAGACACATCTTTACTAGAACATTGTCTTTCCCTAAGATAGCAAATTTACTAATGCAGGTTACCACAAACTGCAGCATACGCAGAGCAGGCAATGTATCCATTTATTTTTGTGGAAGTTGAAATAATCTACAAAATTCTTACTGAACCAAATGCTCATTTCCGTTTTTCTGCCTTGCTCTACATTCCTCCCCTCTGTGTCTCACAAGGCACTGCTTTCTTTATAATGGATATTCCGATACCATTCATATGTCCTTATGTCACAATCCATCCACGTAGATTGCTATTCTCCCTCACAGAACACTATACAGCAGCGTGGAAGATTTGTTCCCTATTTGTTTGAGCTGTTTTAGCCGTCAGTGCTAAAGTACAATGGCTTCTAGTTGTCTGTAAATAGCTTTGTCCTTAGGGCTTGGAGGGCGGTTTATTTTTCCTGAAGCACAGCACAAATGTGATGCAGTTGAATAGACATTGTAATGTACCCGAAATGCTATAGGGCCTTCACTGTGCCAAAATGAAGACCATGAAATTCTGCTATTTCTTTTCTGCATAAATTGAGCTGATTTTTAATCTGCAGAAGAAAAACTGACTAGAGCAAAGGGAATTATATTGATATTTTCAACAGTCTGAAGAATAATAGCTTTGAGGAATATCATCATTCATCTGTAGCTTTTTATGAAACTGGCTTTCTTCCATAATCAGGCTGATAGACTTTTTGATAGCTACTGTGTAACTATGTAAGTGAAACTTTTAAACCTAACACAGAAACTGAAAACAGTCCTTCTTAACTGTAGTTTCCTAAGTTGCTAAATACTTCACATGCAGCTAAGCAATTTCCAAAGGTGAGTGATACTTCCACTTCTTAAAATTATTAATTGCACTGCATGCATTCATCGGTTAATATCATCATGCTTACTCTGTTCCCTTGTGACTTTCTTCATAAGATAATTTAAGTTTACAGTTTTAGTGGCATTTAAATACGTGTTTAACCAGAAGGTCTTGGGCCTCTGAGGGACACGTTGCACAAAGACATTCTGAGTAAATAATCAAGGATGTAATGTGGATTCAGGCTGTAAGCTGAGCAATGTTCTGTTGCTTGTTGTGGTGTAGGTATCTTGTTTTACATTATCCTCTCATTCATCATATATGAACAACTTCACAGCTGTTATTTCCTTTCAGCTTAAGCAAATCATGCCTGTGGTAGCCAAGGACAAAATTAGCTCAGTAGAAAGCAAAAGTTATTTTTAAACGTAAAATTATTTATTTTGCTACAGAAAAAAAATCTTTATATACAACCAGTGTATTTTTGCCATAATTTTAGAAGGAAATGCCTCAAAATGTATTTCCCTTGGCAAGTATTCCAAATAAAACATTTGCTGCTATACTCAGTTAGTCTGAAATACTCCATATATGATTCTGTCTAGGAGACTTTGTATTGTTCTATATCATTTTGTTGTCTCAGATATTTTTTGTTAAGTTATTCAGGTGTTATTTTTATGTACTTTTTTACTGTTTATGGGATTTTTGTCACTCCCAAAGACAAAAGAAATAAAATCTAAAACGTATCATAAAAGTGATCTAGTTTATGGAAATTGAGATGTTAAACACTACTAGAGATTGCTTTTTAGTAACTCGTTATAAGAATAATATTTTTTTTTTTAGTGGTCTTCATCAGAGGCTCTCAAACCTCTTTACAAATAGCAATTAGTTAAATCTTTTGATTCCTGATGGTGCGCCACAGTCCTGAATCATTTAGCATTAGAGAATACCTCAATATTGTGTACAATCAATGAAAGCTTCATAAACGTAACTGAAGAAGAAAGTAGGGAAAATTGGAATGTTTGAATAGCAATGGAAAATTTGAAAGGCAAAGATAACATTCCTGATTTTCTTCCTTTAAAGATCATCGGGTCTTACTTCCTTTATTTATGACTCTGTATACATCAGATACAGTAGAATCTGAAAACCTTGTGTACTATCCTTTTACAGATCTGGAAATGAAAGCATCAACACTTTAAATCATACTCATATTAAAAGAATAACATAACAACACCTAGGAATGGACATGTTTATTTTTGTGTTTGTGAATATATAAGAAAATGCATTTCCATATTTATTTTTCCATTGCTGTTTACAATTTGTGCTCATTGAGGCTGAAATGTAGATATTCCCATGTGCAAATAGTGGTGGGAAGCCATAGAAGAGCCTTTGCTACAAATTTGTCCTGCTAGTGCTGTGTTTAGCCTTTGTATTTGTACCTCCACATCCCATTTCAATAGAGACCTCCTCCCAACCCTTTTCTCAGCCTTTAAGGTAACCCCTGGAGAATTCTTTCATCTGAGTGACAAGAATAGCCCATCCCATGGTTCCTACACCAGGTCTCCACCTGACCTGCTGCAGGACCTGTAGATGACTGATAGCGGGACACAAGATTTAATAAGAAAGGATATTCCCACTATACCAGTAAGTATGAGAAGTCCTGGAGAACAGCCCTGTGATGAACACGCACTTCAGTTCTTAAAGGTGCCGTGGCAGCTTTTTCCTGCCCTAGATAATGCCATCAACTCACTGACTCTTGCCTGTTAGCTCTGAACACTCACATAAATCTGTGTCTGCAGGAACCCAAGTCCTCTGGTGTGAAAACACTGAGCTGCCACAGTGCATGCTCATCTGCACACTTTATGTTGCCGTGCTCGAGTGTATTGCTCAGAGAAAATGAGTCCTTTCTTAAAAGATCTTAAAGCACTAGTTAATGTATTGTGTGTGACTTGCCACGGAAACACTTTAATATTTATTTTACATTATTCCTTATTCTTTAATACCAGAAAGCAGAAGTAATACAGGCATAGAAACAGGGAGGCATTAGCTTGTATTCAAGGATGAATTTGAAAATAATTACTTCTGCCATAAATCTTGCAGTCCATATGGATAAGGTACAATACTGGCACTGATATCTACAGGTCCATCTGCACAGAGCCTCATTTTACTGCATAAGGTAAAACTTTGTAAATCCAGCCATCTGTTTTCAGTGCTCTTTATTCCCCAGAACCTCTGAGTAAGGCTGGGCAATAATGATAAAATGTAAAGAATTCCTCTGTATCATATGCTTAAATTTAAAAAATAATATTAAAGGATTCAAAATAATATTTTAATATTTTATATGATCATTGCTGTCCCTAAAATTATGAAAAATAATAAATACATCATTTGGCTATGGCAACGGCATCTGCTAAATACTGTGTAGTCATAAAGACCTAATCCTGCTTCACCTTGCTGTAGAACCCAGCTTCTTCACTGAAGCCAATAGAGTGACAGCACTGCAGAATCAGGTTCCATATATATTTTTTTCCCATGTATTTGCTGCCCATGATAATAATAAGGGAAAAATTTGTTTTGACTCTCCCAGTAATTTCTTTTGGCTTTTGGAGCACCAATGGATGTTTTTAAAAATATTATCACTCCCTTTTTTGTTGGCAAACAGAGGATAATAAATATGTTTGTTAAAATCTACTTAGTGGCTTGAGGACTTTTGATTAGTTCCAGACATATATATATGAAAAAATCCATTCTATGAGATGATTCATGGATCAACAGGTTTGGTGCATTTCATAAATCCAGTACACTAACACTCTGAAACTGTGAGGTGCTGGAAAATGCTGGAAGGTACTTCTGCTTTGTCTAGCTTGGAATGAAGTATTCAAAACTGGTACAATTTTTCATGTGAAGAAGCAGTAATAATGTAATCACAAAAGTTCCTTGGGTAGTGCTGCACCTTAGTAATTCCTATTTAGAAAATATAAATCTACATAGTGAGTCACATCTCCTGAGGCCAGTTTATCAGAAGTATCTGTACTATTTGAAGAAAATGAAATGAAAGCCGTATTCAGTCAAGTCTAAGCATTCTGGAGAACAGGTAACAAGTCCTAAACATTTATTCTTGTTATTATTTTAGAATCAGTTTTTTTCCCCAAATTTTAATTTCCTGCTGTCTGTATGACTGCTGGTAGCCACTAGACACCCTGCTTGGACAAAAAATTGTATTTACTCTTTGACATATTCAACATCTTAAGGGTCTTTCCAACCTAATGATTCCATGATTCTGTATGTAGCTTAAAAGCATGAACACACTTTGTGTTTTCACACAAACTCTCAAACCACTGACAGTTTAACTTCGAAGCTAAAATCTACTGCCATCTCTTTAATTCAGTAAACACATATTCAAAATAGCTGAGTCACAAAATAGTGACTTTGGCAGCAGTGATATAATAGTTAAATATATAAACTAATAAATATCAGTCCAGGTGCCCTGAATAGGTGTGCTTTAACTTGTGCTCTGAATTATTTTAACATAAATCACTATAAATACAAGAGTGATGGATAGTTCTTTCATTTAAGTTGTGTGTGTGTTTTTCTCTTGATAAATCTTTGTAAACTGTTTATTTTGAATTTAGTAAATAAAAAATTCTTTTTGCTTCCACCTTGACCTGGTGTTTTTTAAAGGTGACTTTAATTTTTCTGTCTAATATCGGGAGTTAACTCTATTTCTGTGGGTATGATAAATGTTAATGAGGAGTTCATGGGACCCTGCAAGAGAAGCTTAGCTCCTCTATCTAGCTCATTTCACATGCAGCAACACATACATCTATGTAAAATGCATAGCCTTGTTCTGCGAATTGGTGATAAAAGTATCTTCAAGCCACTAGCAGTAACCAGGAAAGTCTCTTAATGTGTAGCAAGATATTTGGGAATCATTTTGAAGCTCCAGTGTTGCAAAAGTGCATGATTGTGTGACACAATTTGAAGCAAAATTGACTATCAGCCCAATCTAAGCCTTTCCATAAAGAAACGCGTTTTAAGTTGTGGCTTCATGTCCTGACATCTTACCATTTTGGAAGGTGAAGGTCCAGTTTTTCTTCTGCATACCAAGTCTTCATTTTGCACAAGGAGCTCCATGAGACAAGTTCCTTTATAAGGAAATGCAAAATTCCTGCTTTTAAATTTAATTAAGATATGTGGAGTAAAGTTTGGAACCATTCAATCCTCAAAGACTTACAAGTACTTTCATGCTAGAGATCAAGTTTGTATAAATAAATGAGTGTCCATTCTGAACAGATATGTGCCTGTTTTTATGATGTTCCTTAAAGTATAGCTTGTAACATTTCTGCATAACATTTTCAAAATCTATTATCCTTTGATTATAGAAATGCTGGTTTTAAAAATTTAATAAATACTATTTGACGATCAACAAACTGGAAAGGAACTAAGCATTCCTCTTCAGTTAGCCTTATCTGGCATCTCATCTCAACAGCTACCACTACAATTGGCTTCTAAGAAGTCTCATAAGCTACAAAATGTGTTGAAACTAAATAAAGTGTTTCATATTGGAAGAGGAACAGGAAAATCTCATTGTAGGTAAATATTGTTAATAGTTTTTTAAGTCAGTCCATTCCAACAGCACAAAACAACTAAATATGGCAGAGCTGGAAAAAGTATGTAAAAATGTTGGACTGTGGTTTATAGTACAAAGGTTAAACTTTAATTCATGAGGTGGCTAGTAAAAGGACATGAACCGTACCTGTAAAGTCAATGTTGTTATTTTTAAATAGAAGTTATCACAAACTCAGAATCTCTACAACAGTTCACTAATCACTAGGCACCGAGGTGTAATTTCCATATAAAAACCTATCACACCCGTCCCCTCATCTGCTCTATGAGTCACTGGTTTTTTAAATTTATGAAATTGTACTGCAGTCAGATAAAAGGTAAAAGCTAAAGTCCTTTAAAAACAATCTCAAGTACTTTGACTGGTATATTCCCATTATTTACAGGTTATTTAAGTTCCTGCAAGAGACCCATCAAACTTCTGTCAGCTAAAAACAATTGTTATGTCAATGGAAAGTGATGAAATTGTGCGAAGGGACTAAGGCAATTTAGAAATAGAGTTGCAATGAATACCATGAGTGACAAATGAAAAGAAACATCTTCTCTTTTGCCCAATTTCTAGGGATAATAACATCCCAGAATCAAAGTCACATTTGATCAATTAACACTGATTTTGTCAGCAGGTTAATAAGAACAAAATATTATCTCCTAGAGGTTTATCTACCGAAAATGCCATTACAAAACTGTTATTAAACTCTAATATTCAATGGCCACTACAAGAATAGATTTTAAGTCAACATCAATAAAATTCAATAAAAATAATAAAAATAATAAAAATAATAAAAAAACTTGTAAGCACATGGCAAATCCCATGTGCATTTGGGAAAGAGACACTATTAGGTGCTGCTGCTTAAATTTTTTTTGGGGGGGGGGAAAGGGGTGGGATGAAATATGCTATTTTCAAGGACTATAATGTTTTTCTAATCTATGTCTTGGACCCTCAACGACATGGTACTTATTATAAATATGGAGTTTTATCTACTCAATACAGAGAAGATAGAATATGATGGGTTATTGTGCACTGGGGATGCTGTCATCTACAGACTTCCAGATGTGAAATTATAATGGATTCATTGTATAAATTGTCATCTGGGGATGAAGGGTCAAGTCTGTCTTTATAACATGAAACGAGATCTTTCATAGTTTCCTTATAGTGTGAGTGATTTAATGTATATGGACAAAAGATTGGGTATTTTTTTTTCCTTTTTCAGGGGGTGATTAGGGAGGGAATCTTGCAAATCTGTACTGATGAAAAGGTGACTGAAAGTGCAGCTTCCTTTTCCTTAAAATGATCCTCAAACTTGCCTTAATACTGTGGTTGGTTTTTTATGCACAAAATATTAAACAAGCCACCTTTGCCAGTAACTTTAGCAAATTCTTTGACTTGACTAATGAATCAAACAAATCTTACTATATTGATAGATTGGGAGCATCCAGAGGAAAGGAAAGTGTAAGTGATGTTTGGTTGGGAACACTTACAAATCCTACTGAGATTTAATTAAAAATTGAATCGATAATCGATTTAGCTTATGTATCTATTTTGAGGAAAGTTGAAACCACTTTCCAGATTAAATGGTTTGCAATGACTTGAGCTCCATTGACTACACCTTAGTGCTCATGAGAAACCTGCATGTGGACATCTATCTGTCACAAACTGTCCTCGGTTCCCATGTTGCTCCACACTAGTGGTATTAGTAAAGAGAGGAAAGGAATTTAGCCATGTCATAAATTTAGAGCGAAGTATGCTTCCTTTTGGCATACCTGTCCTGACATCTGGACATCTGTTTACCCAAACAGTTAGGTGGAAAAGCAAAACACTGTGTGCAGTTATTCTTACTTCCTGCATGGAAGAGCAGACAAAACCGTAACCTAGTCTACTGTGAATTACCATAGTGGTGTGATATTCTGCTCCTATCTAAGGTATATTACTAAATTAAATTGCTATAATAATATTTACTCTCAAGCAACGTGAAATGGACTCTTCAGTTTTATGTAATTAAAGCATTCCATATCAATAGGAAAGGCTCAATTTTTGGTTATTTTATATAATCTTTATCATTTCAATAATATATATAAAATATTAGTGACAAAGCACCAGAAGTAATTTAGTAATTTTATACAGGGTATGCCGCAAGTAAAGCAATAATGATCAGCTATGTATATATTAAAAAAAAAGAAATTAAAAATTAGTTTTTTGATCTTGGAAAATATTCATTTAGGAAACAAGTTACCTCCTGAATGATCTGTTTTTCTGGGAATCCTGTTGTAAAGAAAACTATTTTGGTTCTATGTACTTGGTTATAATCCCCAAATTAACCTTGAGCCGAGTAATTATGTTTATTGCAGTTTTATGTTGGAAAGACACAATTTTAATTAGTAAAAAATATGCAAAACCCCCCCTGTTAATTTATTTGCTATGACAGGACTTCGTATTGCTAGATTTTATACCTACAGAAATATTTCAAATGAGCAGTTTTAAGTACCAAAGAAAAACATTATTTTCTCAGGGATGGATTGATCTTCATGTTTTTATTACAATAGCTGGTTAACACAAACTGAAAGTTCCCTTAAAACCAAACAACAATATTAAACCAAAACCCAGGATATAAATCTTTCATACTTTAGCTAAAATATGAGTACTCAAGCTGAACTTAGTGCAGTTATCTGTGTGTGAAATTCCGTGTTCTTACTGATATAAGAAATTAAGAAAATAATTCTTTGCTTCCAAATAAATAGTTCTTTAACAGCAACAGTTAATTCCTTTTTCAATGATTACTTTCATTAGTTTATAACATAGTTTTAAAAATCTTTATCTTTCAAGCAGAAATTATAACTTCAGAGCATTAGGTGAGGTTTTCGCATTCTTGAAGAACCAAACAACAGCAAACCCAATATCTGATAACCTTTTATTAATGACTATGGAAGCTGAGATTAGGCAAGAAAACGGTATCTCTTGAGTAGGCCAGTTTTTTAGTTTCTCTTGTTTTTTTCTTTATTTATTTTCAAATTTATCCACCTAGTAAAACAGCATTTCATATGTCTGGTACAGTTGACAGAATTACAGCAATATACAAAAAGAAGGCTGTCCATATGCCTTATCAAAGCTTCTTTTTAGTATAAAATTAGACTCTGATTCAATAATATTTTTCACTAGAAAGTAGTAACAGCTCTGTAGCTTTTTGGTGATGGGTATACTGTATTGACTGCTCTGGTATGTGCTTCCCTTTCATGTTTATGCATCCTGTTCCAGTGCATTCTGGAGTCAGGCTTAGTGTTAATTTGCCCACTGACATGTTTAGGACATGAGGGAAATAGAAAGATTTTACGAAGGGTCATAACAATCTGGTTATAAAGACCTGCTACCCGTGAGGTAAAACTTTGCCCCTGATAGAAATTTCCTGATAGGGATGCAAATATATGCATATTTGCAAATAATCACAACTGACCTTTTTGTTTTGCAGTTTGTAGTTTTGACCACATTATTGACTATTTGAAGAGCATAATTCTTAAAAAGGCCAGCATGTCCACAAAGGACAACCTACTAAACACTCACACTGCTGCATAAATGAAGGAAAAGGTCACAGACTCGCAGAATGGCTGAAGTTGGAAGGAATCTCCAGAGGTCATTTGGTTCAAATCCTCTGTTCAAGCAGGGTCACCTAGAAAAGTTGCCCAGGACTCTGTCTACCCACTTTTTGAATATCTCCCTAGGCGACCTGTTCAGTGCCTGGTCACCTTCACAGTAAAAAAGTGTTTCCTGATGTTCATATGGATCCTCCCATGTTTCACTTCGTGCCCATAACCTCTTATCCTGTCTCTGGGCAGCACTGAAAAGAGCCTGGCTCTGTTCTCTTTTCCCCCTCCCTTCAGATATTTGTACACATTGATGAGATACCCCCCTGAGCCTTCTTTCTCCATGCTCAACAGTTCCAGCTCTCTAATCTCAGAGCAGAGATGCTCCAGACACTTAATCATTTTAGAAGCCCTTTGCTGGGCTTCCTGCCATAGCTCCACATCTCTCTTGTACTGGGGAGCCTAGAACTGGACACAGTGCTCCAGTTGTGGCCTCACCAGCGTTGAGTAGAGGGGAAGTATCACCTCCCTCAACTTGCTGGCAATACTTTATCTAAGGCAGCCTGCGAACAAAGATTGGTATGTGTGACAAGGGCTGCATGGCTCAACGCTTAAGGCCATATCACAATCCCATTTTATTCAGTTGTAGAAATGTGTATTTAGACATTAATAGTATTACTTATTCAGACATTAATAATACTAATCTAATTGTAGAAATGCCTTTAAACACACCTTTGTGTTCACCCCTAACACTTTTTCACATGCTTAGCTTTAAATATGTGCTTTGATATTCATGATAATGAGGCATATACCTAAAATCAAGGGTGTGTGTGAATGCCTTTCTAAGGAGGCATTTTCCTAAATTTGGCCAGTTTTTTGTGTTGCGGTGGCAGTTCCTAATATCACTTAGGGTGCTTTGCAAGTGTAAGTGAATCTTTCTGCAAGACAAAGATAAGAAGATAAAAGACTGACGGCGTTCTAAGGCAAATAAATCAACAGCATTAGAGTGAGGACATAAGACTGGGTATTTTCAAGGTTTCCGTTGAAGGAAACTTTGGTTCTGGAAACAACTCATCTCAGCCAAGTAAAAGACAACTTGTCTCAATCAGGGTGCTTTGTGTAAGACTGCAGGGTCTGACAAATTGAATCAGTAAAATCTTTGCTTCAGCCTCTGAGATCTTGCAGGATATAACCTGCCCATCTCCGCAAGTGCAAGAGAGGAGAAGTCTCCTGAGGAGGGAGGGCAGCCGTGGTTGGGCAGAGGCTGATTGCCCCAGGGCACTGGCGGCACAGGTGGTGTGAGCTGTGCTGAGACACTGCAAGCATCTTGGCATGTGTCCTGTCCACTTGCTGTTTGCTGGAGTCCTGGAGTTTGCCTCTAGTTTACCCGGAAAATAGAAAACTTGAATGGTGGTATTTCACCTCTTGCTGTGTAAGCATTAAAAAAAGATAATAACACCCAATGAAAAAATATTATTAATTGCTTTAAAATAAGTATTGTGATATTAGACTGTGGTATCAGATTTGTAAATAAAAGATTTTGTTATACTGGCCTATATTTCTTTTTCTACCTTCCTCTCTATTAATCAAAATTAAAATTCTAAGCTTCATTGCTTAGAATGGTTCAGTGACATACGTGACTCATCTAAAATTTAAAAAGTTGCCTTGCCAAGCTGCTACAGAAGGGTTTTTCTAATTGATCAGAACTTCTTAATTATTCTACAGTCCAGCATTGCACAGTCCTGGAAATTCCAAGTTCCTATAACCTGCCTTAGCAGTGGATGTCAGTAAAAAAACAAAAGGACAGGCATTTCATCAGTGCTTTATTCTAGTCAGACAGTTTTCACAAATTTTCATGGGTGGCACAGCTATTCATACATTTGAATTGATCATGGTAATGCCTCTGTGCACTGACAATTGATACAAATGAGATAAAAAGGAACATTTAGTCATCAGATGATAACTTCTCCTTTTAAAATTCTCTCCTAAATTAAATGGGACAATAACTGTCAGAAATTAATACTGAAAGGGACTAAATCTGTAGCTGCCATTACGTGTTAAAAATACCTTGCCATTGACATTTTTACTATACATGTCAACTAAATCCACAATTACTATTAGCTTTGAGAAATGATCTGATGTGAATGGGCAGCAATATCAGGAAACACACCTCAAAAAATTTTAAAAAGCCTCATGATGTGAATATGCAATTAAATAAAATTTGAAATAAAATAATGTTAAACACACCAAAATATAAGATGGACACCAGTACACAGCTTTCTGCTGAGCTCTAAACCTGCAAATTGTATCAGAGTAGATACTGTCTACCACACTCTGAAGACAATATTCTCTTGTCTGACTTCCACTAAGTAGTCACACACTCTTTGGGCAGCACATGGAAATCTGTGAGTTTGGAAATTAATTGCATTGCTTGGGGAAATACATCAATAGTATTTGTGAGAAATATGTTCTGGACAAAGAGTTGAATGTCATATGGGCATTTCTTGAATTTTGAGTGTATAATACCATTTAATTAATTTTAACAATGAGCTTAGTTATTAATTTAATGATTCTGTGATGCAAAATATTGTTTCACATGAGACATTATATATTTCCAATGGCATGTTTTTACAGATATGTCCTCTGTAACATTTACATTGTGATTCATTGAGGTCTTTAATCCAGATACTGAAAGAAGTGGACTGGCCTTCTGCTTAAAACTGGGAAAGTGGGTGCTCATTCCTTCTTTTTTCTCCAGTAATTAGTTCTGAGACTGGTATCCATGTAGCAGGACATTGAAGCAGGCCAGGAACAGATCTAAGTTAAAAATAACACAGTAATAAAGGGGGGGGGGGGGGGGGGGGGGGGGGATGGGTGAGGAAGTGGGGGGAAATTTAATTTAGCTCATTCCTGTTCATTGAATGGCTCCATAAGTGCTTTTGCTGGCTTAAGGGAGAGAGAGCAAGGGACTGCTGAGGAATGTAGAGTGAGGGTAAGGTCAGGGGACTACATGAGTTTATACAAGCTCAAACTCTTCACAGACCCATAGTGTTTGTCTTGGTAATCTGTTCTGAGTCTACTACTGCTATGCCATCTCAGAACAAAAAATGCTTTTAAAACTCCAGACTTTAATTAGAAAATTGCTAGAAGGAAATACAGCATGGAATGAATCACACTTTGACAATGAAGTTTTGTCTATTATTGTGTGTATTTTTTTATCCAGCTGTGTTAGCTTACATCAGCTAACAACATCTTCTTCTCCTTAAAAGAAATCACCGTGTGCAAATCATCTCAGGAAAAAAGGCAGTCGTCAGTAAAAGGAAATTTATTTCTCTTAATGCAAAGTATTAATGTTTTATGATAAGAGCTATAGGATTTAGCTCATTATATATAATATAGCCTTTAGAAATAAAATAGTGGCATTCTTTTTGAGGTAGACTGTTCGCATATAATTTAAAACATAAATGACTGGGTAATACTGAAAGATGAATCAAAGACAAAATACTGTTCCTACTATTTAAGGCTGTATTCATGCTGCAGGGGGAGATTGAGCATTTTTTCTACGGTGAAATAAAAGTGCATTTTTAAAAGCAGGGAAAAAGAACATGGGTCTGGCAGAGATCTCTTTGATCCTGAAGTCCAGCCTTGTTACAGCAGGCAGCATCATCATATAATCCTATCTGAAAAGGTATCAGGTTTCTACAGCAGCTCACTCTTCCTGCTTGAAAGTCTTTAATGGAATATCGCTCCTTTAACAGTCAAAAACCTCCAGTTTTTCAACTCAAGCTAATTCAAGTGACCAATTATCTTATATGACTAGAGAATCTGCATTTGCTTGTCAAAGTCTGGATTACCTTGGAACTTGGAAATCTCATTTTATTCCTGTTTTGCCACCTCCAACACATATTCTTAACAAAGAAAGGTAATACAACCTGCCATGACAGCATTAATCACTAATTCTGGTTTTCCAAAATCAGACTATGCTTGGCAAGCTGAAGTAGCAGTCTAAAATGACTAAAATTTCCCCTCCTTTCACATAGCTTGATGGGGTATTCAGGGAGTTCAGTGGAGAAAGGTGTGGGTGTATTTTCTTTTTCCCCAACGAAAACACCTGCACATGGTTCTGACAGTAGACCTGCTTCCTTCTATGTTGTTTGTCTTTTGCATTCAAGTGGAAGATGAGGTGCTGACACAAAGATATCACATTTGAATTTTACTAATTTTTGAATCTGTAAGAAAGACTTACCAGGGAGCATTCCCAAAGTTAGTAAAGATGATGCCAAGTTGTTTTACTGGGGATTGAGAGTAGAGCCATGAGGGTAAGAGCTGTGGTGTGCTGCTTGGCCCTTGGGACCAGCCAGTAGCCCATGGTCCATTTCATTATCAACTATAAATAATCATAGTCAAAAGGACTGGGCTGTAAATTTTGTTCCTATTCCCAGACTGGGGAAACAGCTCACTTAGTTTTTGTTTGCTAGGCCATAAACATTTTTCCTCTTTATCTTGGTTTGATAGGAACTCACCTGAGCTCGTGACAATAGTGTGCATTATGTTAGACGGTTGCAATACCTGTCACAAAGAGAACTGGCTGATGCAGCAGTGTGATCGGTCAAAAATAAACATCTTTTTTAGCTATGACATCACAACTGTGCTGTCTCAAACAGTGCACAATAGTTCATGTATTCTTTGCTTGTGGAATGCCATGCAGAGAACACAGTTTCTTTAAAAAGGTTAATTACTCAAAAGGGATATGATTTTTTAAAACAAACCTGTAGTTACTTCAATATTGTGTTAAATTTCCTATTAGCTTTCTCAGTTGTTGGATATCAGTCTGATAAATCAAGTAGAACTATTTCTGTCACTTGACTGGGTAAAATATTCAAAATTCTGGAGTCTAAAGGTTTAAAAAAACATGTAATCATAGAATCATAGAATGGTTAGAGTTGGAAGGGACCTTAAAGATCATTGAGTTCCAACCCCCCTGTCATGGGCAGGGACACCTCCCACTAGACCAGGTTGCTCAAAGCAACATCTAGCCAGGTCTTGAACACTTCCAGGGATGGGGCATCCACAACTTCTCTGGGCAACATGTTTCAGTGTCTCACCACCCTCACAGTAAAGAATTTCTTTCTGGTATCTAATCTAAATCTCCCTTCTTTCAATTTAAAACCATTACCCTTCGTCTTCTCCTTACATTCTGTGATAAAGAGTCCCTCCCCATCTCTCCTGTAGGTCCCCCTCAGGTACTGGAAGGCTGCTATAAGGTGTCCCCAGAGCCTTTTCTTCTTCAGGCTGAACAGCCCCAACTCTCTCAGCCTGTCTTCATAGGAGAGGTGCTCCAGATGTTTGATCATTTGTGTGGCCCTCTGCTGGACCCGTTCCAACAGGTCCATGTTCTTCCTGTGTTGAGGACTCCAGAGCTGGTCACAGTACTCCGGGTGGGGTCTCATGAGAGCCGAGTAGAGGAGTAGAATCACCTCCCTCAACCTGCTGGTCATGCTTCTTTTGATGCAGCCCAGGACGCGATTGGCTTTCTTGGCTGCCGGAATGCATTGCCGGCTCATGTCGAGCTTCTCATCCATGAGCACACCCTAGACCTTCTCCTCAGGGCTGCTCTCTAGCCATTCTCTGCCCAACCTGTATTTGTGTCTGGGATTGCTGTGTCTCATGTGCAGGACCCTGCACTTGGCTTAGTTGAACTTCATGCGATTTGCACGAGCCCACCTCTCAAACCTGTCTGGGTCCCTTCTGTTATAACTTCTGTTTATCAAGATGGAAGTTACAACCTCTCTTTCTGTGAACACTCCTGCAAAAAAGAGTACTGTTCTGATATTTATGAAGAGCAAAGTTGTTGGTGTAATGGAAGTCCAATTGACATATGAAATTTAACCTGTATTTTCAAAATTATCCTTGAGTAAAAATGTATGTTGCTCATAAGACCTACTTATATTTCAGGGGCATCCATATCTTCATTTTCTTATCAAATGGTCTTGTTTTTGTGTTTCTATGTAGCAGTAATCTTATAGAAACACACTACTTACAGCTGCTAAAAGATTTAATCTAGTTTGAGGAGATTGTTAGAATTCTTTCCTCTTAGAAGAAGCAGTGTTTGCTATGTTGAAAATACTGCACTTTGAACTGGAATAAGACGCTACTTGCTGTGCAAGCGGCACCATCATTGAGAGATGAAAAAAACTTCCTTTGTCTTCTGTATTTATGTCAGAAGTGGAATTAACAGCAGTAGTAGCAGCAGGCTGACTCATGACACTGGGAATTTGATTAAAATTTTGCAGCAGAAAATGAGTATAACATATAGACGAGTTTAGCCAACTGATACTGACTCACTAACTCAGACTTCATCACTGTCCCTCACTTCTGAGACAGACATGTTTAATTGCAAAGTGGTTTGAAGTGTTTAATCAGAAAAATCATAAATTCTCAAGTAAAGCTGTTCCAGCAAAGTCTTTGTAATGTAGAATTTTACAAGAAACAAGTTCCCAACTGACATTACTACTCTTTCCTTGTAAGCCCCCAATGTATCTTTCTTTTCTGTTTTAGAAAAAGGAAAGCAGAAATGTCCTCTATTTGATTAGTGTATTGGAAAGCAGATGAGCTGGATGTACATTGACATTGGCTTGACTTTCTGATTGCAGCCTGAAGCTAACTGAAGGGGAGTTACAAGCATGTTGGCGTCAAAGTGGTGGTGGTAGGTACTGCAGCAGCCACAAGTAGTAGCTTGGGAGGTTCTGGATGCAGACCAGGAAAAAAATCTTCACTAGGAGGGTACTTCAGCTTTGGAAAAGTTCTTTCAGAAATGCAGGAAGCCTCCATCCTCAGGGTTTTCAAGACTTCACTAGACAAAGCCACAACTGAACCAATCATGTTCTGTCAAAAGTTCTGCTCCAAGCAGGAGAAGCAGATGAACTTTTGCTTCATTATGGTCCAAAGTAGGCCATCTTCAGAGATACTTTCCAACTGATGTTTCTAAGATTTTTCAGAATGATTGAAATTCCATAGCATGACATGCCATACATAAAATATTTGTTTAGTCCTATCAAGTGCCCATTTTAGCCTTTCCAACTCAATCCATCTAAAGGCAGATTTTGAAATTTCAAAACAAACTCATGTGGATAGTACTTCAATGTTGGAGGCACATCTTTGTTCTTGATTATTATTTGATCTAACCATGTTTAAATCAATTTTAACAGATCTGTTACCAAACATTTTAGATGTTTCAGAGAAGTACACAGAGAGAATAATTTATCATACTGAGAAGAGAATGGGTGGATATTAATTTCCACCTAATTTTAGACTTATAAGAGTTAGATTTTTCATGTCTAAGACAGCCAGAGCCATATGTTAATCAGTCAAGAGAAAAGAACAGCTTCTGAGGATATACTGGCTTTCCTAAGATAGTTGTCTAAGATAGGGCACATGAATCACCTGAGAATGCTGATTTCTCTTCATTATGGAATTTCCAAGATGACTCAGACATAAAGCATTTAGATGCCTAAAGTAGGGCACATGAACACTCTGTGATTGAAAATATTTTTATTTTATACAACAAAGCATTAGAGGAAATCAAGTAAGCTTACAGCTTAATATCCTAATTCAAACCTTCATAACCTCAATATTATGTTTTGGGATATTTGATGCCAGTGCTTTACTTTTAAACACATCAGAAAGAGGCTTTAAATTATTACTGTGTTTGGAGGTACAAATACTTCAAATCATTTCAGCTGCTTTGATCCTGAGGTTTTTTTTCCTATGATGTATATAACAGAAATTCTGAAGAAAATATAGAAGAGGAAAACTTAACAGCTGAAATGGCATTATACTATGTAAGCATATATTGTATAATAATAGCAACAATGAAAGAGAGTAATGCTGACAGCAACTCTATTTTGTGATAAAGCATCTTGCACGTTTCTTTGGCTAAATCCAAGTTGAACTTTCCTTTGATCAATTATTCAACTGATTTCATAAAAGGAAGGATTCTTTATATATTCTCATCCAACTGAAATGTAAGTAATCTTGATCTTCATAGTTGTTTTTTGGTAACTTGGTCAGAGGCATGGCAATGCATTCGGTTTTGACTGATGTCAACATAAACAGTTTAGTCCTCAGATTTTCATTGCTGTTACACCCATCAGACCTCTGAGATACAAGAGATGAGATGATAATATCTAGACTGAAGCATACATCATGGAGGCAATGTTGAGGTATATGAGAAACAATGAGCATTTGATCTTCATGAAGACAACAACTTGACAAGTCAAGAAGAATTGTGAAAATGAGAGCTATTCGGCCATTTTTGCTGTGCTCTAATAAATCCATTCACTGCACTGGAATCAATCACTCTCTTTAAATCATCGACCTGCATCTCAGTACTCAAGTGATGCACATCCATAATACAACTATAGAATAGTCAATCTTGGTCTAGCTATTTTCACCTTACAAGTGAAAAACAAGTTTAAATCGTACCTGCTGTTTCCTATGGAGTTAAAGTTAATTTTGCTATGGCAGTGAGGGCATAACTGAAACTGAAATAAGATTCTAAGTATTCTTGCTTGGTCAGTAGTGAAATGACTTCTTAAAATTCTACAGGGTCCCACTCTAGTTATTATTCTTTGTCTATAACACCAGTCTATTGAAAGTTTTCAGGGATCTTCAGAAATATAAATCTAAACCTGAAGTGAAGAATGCACAGCCCCTGCTGCCTAATGAAATCTGTTTTTAGACTGTGAGTACAGGTTTTAGTCCCATTAAGAAAATTTTATTGCAGATCTCAGTGTATTGTCCTGGCATATCTCATATGTGTTAGATAGACATTTGGCATATATATGCAAGTGTTGCAAAGTAGGCAGCTGACAGAGCAAAAGCACCAGAAGAAGGCAGTTTGTTTTGATTTGCAGTATCTTAGCCATCTGGGGAGTGAGGTACTACTAATAGAAGAAATACAACTAAGGCTATTTAAAGAATCTTACAGCGACTAGTGTAAAAGTATAAACGTGCTAGGCACCGCTATTACTGTTTATTGATTTCTTACAGAAAGATTTACTCCCTGTGCTTCTGAATTGAACTTCTGATTAATATAAAATGCCTTGGTCACATTTGCTGAATGTTTTCTCATTTCCTTCTGAAGACTTTGGCTCTCACAATTTTAGCATTTGGGTCCATAATCATGGATTTGGGGACAATGGATTTATTATTAGATGGATTATGTTACGTTGTTGTTATGGCATGTATGTATATTATTTAATTAATATTAATGACTATTATTCTTGTATGCAAAATCCTATCTAGGTGAGCAGCTCATTCTAAGAGGGACAGTAGGGGATGCTCATAAGCAAAAGATAAATCCCAGTGGGAGTTACAGTGACATAAGAAAAGCAAGAAGCAGAACTTTCTCTACCAATTCATTCAGGAATATAATGTAAATTTTTGATAAAAAGTGAAAAAAGTAAGAACAAGAAAATAAAAATAGACTTAATGTGTCTGATCTTTTTGTAATAAAGACTTTTTTTTGAGATGACATCAGCACTGTACTCTACAGAGCAGTGCAGAAGAGTACGCAGAAGTATAGGCTAACAGCTCTGAGGCTGGAAACCTTCGTCATTGTCCCCTCAGTCAGAACAGCACATTAAGCTCTGCTAAGATTCAGGGTGGGATAAAATGAGAGCAAAACTAGCCAGAAGACTAGGAACATAAAAGAAATGGGAACTGGCTAAATGGTGCTCTTCAAAAAGGGAATGGCGCACAGAACAGAACAGGTCTAGTAGCCTTTTTCAGAAGTGAAATAAATTGTGTGTCTAAAGAATGGAGCAGAGAGAAAGAGAAATTTGGCCCCCCCAACCCCCTCCCCCCCATTTTTTTTTTCACAAGGAGGAGACTCTTTCTGAACATTTTCTCATAAAAGAAAGGAAGAAACCAAGGCCTGTGTAAGAAAGAGATTTAATATGGCTCCATGAACAAAAGCTGGCTCATGCCCAGTGGGAAAAAAAAAAAAGTGACCAAGTACAATACCTTCCTAAATAAAGAAAACAAGGTTACTGTATCTTTGGTTCATCAATTCAATCATACAAACACAGAATTCAATAGGAATTACATTATTTTTTTCATTATCTGTCTTCCCCAAATAAAAAGGTGCCATATGTCTTAACTGCAGCCCTTGTTAGTATGTATATCTGCCCTTGTTATAAGGTGTAGCTATATACATGGATAAGAAAGGTTAATGCACAGATTTTAGCGAGTGAGAATATTTTCCCTTCCTGCCCTGCAGTTAGCAGAAAAATTTCCTTTGAGAAATTTACTCATCCTCCAAGCTTGCGGCTGTGGAGTTCCAATCTAATTCTAGTGATCTTAACACATGCTCTAAATTAAAAATATCAAGGGTTTTCTTTCAAAAATGCCTAGCGGAGGTTACTTGCAAGGGCTATTTTTGCCTTGTCTTACTACTTAGTATTATTTTAGCAAATAACGGGTGCAAACAGGAGGGAAAAAAGATGTGCCTTTTATGGCCTGTCTGGCTGACTGACTGGTAGGTGCTGTTGAAATGTGTTGTGTTCACTTCATGAGTGAACTGTGTAAACGCAAATTGTCAAGTCAGTTAACATTTCCTCTTCCCGTAGCTCTGACTTCCAGCCATGATAAACACTGTCACTGGATTGCCTGACCTTTATCTTCAGCTTTCCAACAAAAAAGGATTACACATGTTTCTCTCACTCACCTGCTGTGCTATGCATCCCTGATAAGTGAGAGAAGTGTTGGTGGTGGCAGCATCTCTGTGATGGCACGTGAGGTTCACTTCTAATTAAACTCCTAACCAAAGCTGCAAGTTGCTGCCTATCTGCACAGTGAAAGAGAAATGAAGAACCAACAAACCTCTGGCTTGCATTCAGCAAAGGAGCGTCCTGTCATACAGCAACTCACAGTGTTCTCAGAAAAAGCCCTTGATTTAGAGAATGGCTGGACAACAGCAACTTCTTCTTTAGAATTAGCTTAACTTATAGGGGAATCAAAGTTTCATTTCTTTTAATAATATCAAAGGAAACACACTTCCAGAAATTCTGGGAAATGTTGTGCTTTCTGGTATGGTGATTAGTCTGCATTTTCCTGAGTGCGAGCTAGTGTCCTGAAGGGACAGTTTTAGAGTCAGTGTATTCAAGGCAATTGTACCATGTTGTCAGTGTAGAGCTCTGAAAAGATCTTGAAATCAGAAGTTTATTCATAACTATTTGAAAACATAAGCTTGAATAGAAAGGTCTTTGTCCTGAAAACACACATGAATGACAGTCAAATCAGAATCATAGAATCACAGAATGGTTTGGGTTGGAAGGGACCTCAAAGATCATCTAGTCCAACATCTCTGCCATGGGCAGGAACACCTCCCACTAGACCAGGCTGTTCAAAGCCCCATCCAGCCTGGTCTTGATCACTTCCAGGAATGGGACATCCACAACTTCTCTGGACAACCTGTTCCAGTGTCTCAACATGCTCAGACTAAAGAATTTCTTCCTAATATCTAATCTAAATCTCTCCTCTTCCAGTCTAAAACTGTTAACCCTCTCGTCTTATCGCTCCACTCCTTAATAAAGAGGCCCTCCCCATCTCTCTTGTAGGCCCCTTTTACGTACTGGAATGTAGAGAAAATTTTACTATGGTTTATATTTACATTAATATTTGTGTTAATGTTTTATGTCAATCTACTTTTATTTTAAAAAGCTTATTTAGCCTCCTCCAAAGAGGTAATTTAATTTTATCTTGGAGAGAAGCTTTGCAAGAGTTCCCTTGATAAAACTAATAATCAACCTGGAGTGAAACTCAGGAGTCATGTTTAAAAATAACAGGTTAAGCAATAAATAGAGAAAATAATAGAATATAGATTTCACAGTTAAAGGATCATCTCTTTAATTAGGAAGACTTAGCACTGTTATAGATAATGGGTGGCAAAGAAAAAGTGAACAAACCACATATTACTCAGAAGTAGCCTATAAATCTGTACAACCAAGCTGTTTGGCTGATTAATTTCTTCCCCAGCACTCTGTGTTACACTAAGCAACTCACAGACTTCCTGCAAATTAGAAGATTTCTTGGAAACGTGTGTTAGTACTGCTCTACTTTTTAAATTTTGTATTACTTCTCAGGCACCCTTTAAAAAATTGACAGGAAAAACACGTGCGCTCTAATTGTCACCAGAAAGACGAGGGTAGGGATATTGCTCTCATTCTGAACTACCACTGGGCAACTACTAATTACAAATTACTCAGTGTTTCAGCTCCATTAGATTCATCTAGCACTCAAAGAAAAATGTAAGTACTTTAAAACTGTACGTAACCATGACGTTAAAACAAAAAATAATTCTATTATGTAGTATAGATGTGTCAAATTGTAATGATTCAGTCTTTCTCAGACAATCAGTATTGGAATACAGTTAGGTCAACCCCCCCCCCCCCGCCCCTGCTGTGTCTGAGGCGTCTATAATTTTGGCTCATTTCAGCATAGCCACATTGTATCATTTACATGACTAAAAGGACAGTACCTTGTGAAATACCTGTTACTGAACAGACCCTTTGCACACACCTTCAGTGACTATTTGAACATTTCAGTGAAAACAGATTTTCTGTGATCATTTTACTTCATCCAAATGCTTGATGAAAATAAATAAGAAAAGCCTAAGAGTACCACCACATTCAGATTCACATTAATTTTGAATGAATATTCTTGCTACATATTCTCTCTGCTTCAGATGTTAATCTCATCAATGCATGCAAAAGCTGTTCACACGGGAAATAGTTCCAGTTACAGGTGGAATCAACATACAGCACGTGTATGTTCCATTATGCTCATTTCTTTTTGTGTGTTAACCCTTCTGCCTATAATAACTATAATTTCTCTTGTTTAAATTGCCCAAATACTCCACACCATTGTGGCTCAAGAATTACCATTGACACACAACTAATTCAGTTTCCCAGTCTTCTTCAGCTCCTTCTCTGGCATATTTTCTGTGTTAGACATGCTGCTCTTTGACAGTCATGGCTCAAGAGAAGACTTCTTTGACTCAATAATTATATGCTAATTTATAATTTAGATGTAGGAAGAGCAATTCAAGACTTTTAAAAAAAGCTGTGAAACACAATGACTGTTTTTCTTGTTGTGTACTGTAGAGTTTCCATCAGATGATGCTATATCTTGTTTTATTTCTTTATTAACTTTTTTTTTTAAACTGTGTATCTCTGTAACAGATTTTTAATATGACATGTGGATAGACACTAATGATGTGAAGTGGTGATAAATGAGGAAACATTTTAGATTTTAAGGGCAAAATGTGAATTCTCAAAGCTCCTCAGTATTGTTCTGGTGTAGGTGGAAGAGTCTTAAAAACTGATAATGTACATCAGTCTGCGTATGAAATTTACTGCTCTTTATGCATAATTCTACACAGCTCTCTACTGCATGTTCAGAAGGACTGATGAAAAGCTGCTTTTTTCTATTCCTGAATAGCATTCTAGGCAGCAGACCCACAAGAAGAAGAGAATGTTAATTGGTGGATAGTGATAAACTTCAGAATCTCTGGTAGAGTTAAATCTTTGGAAGAAATTGTTCACTATTCTTTGTTAAGGGCTGTGGTTAATGTGTGTGAGTAAATATAGCCTCTCACATCCTCTCTAAAAAGGAAAACATGAAAACAAATGAAACGCCAAACAAAAAATTAGGTCAATGCAATTTTGGAAGTCTACTTTAATTGCATGATATTGCATTTAACTGCAGTAGCAACAGAACACAAGGGCACTGAAGGGGAAAGCAAGTGTGTTTGGGATGCTGGGTTTGTGTTTATTGTTGTTAGGTAGTGGAGTCATTCTCAAACACCGTATACATCGAGCTGTACTGTACCTCATATTTATTACTAACTTCAGAGATAACTAAGTAGCTGAACAACCTTGCACCTCAGATCTCATAAAGGGAGATACATTTACAGGGGCCTCTAAGCTTAAAAGAATGGCAAAGCACACTCAGTATATGGTAAATGATGATCACTGAGGGGAAGCATGAAGAGTGTAGGACATTTATACTCTTATGGCACCATTAGTTTTAATTTGAAGCTTGGGTCTGAAAGGCAAATTCAAATGCACACATAGGACTTCACAGAAAGTTCCCTTGGAGCCTGAGCCTACTCAGAACAATGAAGAAAGCTGAAATGCTGAACATTAAATAACTTGGAGATTTGAGCTCACACAACCCCGTCATTCAGCTATATCCTGGCCTGCCCCTTCCATTAAGTGCTTAGGAACACCATTGCTTGGCATGGTGCTTTAGGAGAAATGAAAGACTTTCTATGCCATATGAGCAGGAAGCTCTGGGGCCAGGAATGTCACCACCCTTTTTTAGAGGCTCTGCATGAGAGTATGTGAGTGTATTAGTGTATGAATTCAATTACTGGACTTTGCCAGGTGTAACCCCTAAAGCTGATGGAGCTGTGACTACGCATTCCTAATCAGTTCCTTCCTGCCTTCACGGCTCTCTTGTTGCACGTAGCTTGCATGGACAGGAAAAAGGGAAGAAAAAGGGAGTAGGATGGGGGAAAAACAATGTCTCTAGAATAGCACCTACGTGTTCAAGTGAATGAAACAGAGAGTTAACAGCTTCTGTGGACAGTAAAGATCCAACAACTTATTCAACTCTATAATAATCCATGAGGATAATTTCATATAGCTGGACATTACCACATGCATTATCTCAACTGCTAGAATATGACACTAAGGTAATTTATATACCAGCACTTTTATAACAAGAATTTAGACTTCTAGCATTTCATTTTCCTTCCCTGTGAAAGAAGAAAGATGGATCTTGACAGTTTTGACTGATGAGTCAAATAACCGTAATGAATCAAACTATATTTCTAGCTGCCAGATATAATGTGCTAACTATAATGTTACTGAACAAAACCATTTTGGTAAAATACCAGCAAATGAAGGAACTGGAGCCCCTCTTTTTACCTTTTTGGGCTTATCATCATGGAGAAAGAAAAGCCTAATATGTTTATACTCATGACATTGTTAACATTTTGACTTGTTCCTTTGTGTGTGTATAGATGTTTTTTGACTAGCCATAAAAATATTAATTCAAGAGGAGCCATCAAACTTCCCACTTAGCTCACTGGGAACTGCCAGCTCACCAGTTTTCAATTTTGAACAATCCTTTGTTATGAAATTAATCTGAGTTTGTAGTAGATGAGAATAAAATATTCATAAAGATAACCACTTATTTAATAATTATTAGTTTTAGTTTTTCCTGAAAAAAATGAAGGAATTTAATTTTATATCAAAGTCAATGTACTTTTTCTAGTTTTATTGACTAATTTTGTTTGGTGCATGAACCAAATAATTAGTTATTAATATATCTCTGCTTCAGTTGTGTTTTAATTTTGTATTATATGGTACAGTATAGAGAGGACAGTGTTCTGAGCTGTTCAAAGGGTCCATATTGCCTTTAGAGCCATTCAAAATCCATACTACCTTTAGAGCAGAGCTAAGGCAGATGTGTAGATGAATAGTGAATTCTGAGCCATAATTACATCTTTGTTAATACGCAACTGTTGAACAGTGTAAATAATCCACATAATAGCAAGAAGAGTCAATGAAAGATTTTCTTTGCTCTCTAGAAGCAGTTTGATTGGTGAAATGCTCTTATGCTTGGTAGATATTTCCCTATAAATTCTGTACAAATAAAATTGGTGCATCTTTATCACTGTAAGTAGATACTAACCTGCCTCTTTCTCCCTCAAGAAGCCCAACATTTCACACGAGGCTTCCTATTCTGGTCCAAATGACAGGAGAGGAGTCGGGAGTGAAGTTAGGTCTGGAAAAGGGGGAAAGAAAGGAAAGGTGTTGCTTTAATATGTATCTTTTTAAGCTGAGTCTTTTTTTCCTGTGATGGTAACTGATCTTCCTGCCTTTGCCCCAACCCATGAACATTCTTGCTCCTGTTCTTCCTATTGTTTCCCCCCATCCTGCTAGGAAAAGAGTGACTGAGCAGCTGTGTGGGCATTTAACTGATAGACAAGGCTAACCCAGCGCAACAATATTCTCTTAAATACCATTTAATAGAGCTAATGCCAGATGGAAAAAAAAGATAGATAATCTTATTTACTTTCAGATGCTGGGAATTCCAACTTGAGCAACATCAGATGGGCCTCCTATCAGGGCGTGGCACGCAGTATAGATCCTGTCCGTGGAGAGGTTCACCAGCATTTAGAGCTCTAATAGGATTTTCTTAGAAGAAAACAGCTCTATTCATAATTTCTACCATCAAACAAAAGGCTGTTTGCATAAGAGCATGCTGCTTCACTGTTTGATATAGCCAAGGACTCACAGGTGGTGTCATCGCTGGTGCCAAGTGGGAGCTGTCTACAGGCTCCTCCATTACAGTCAGCCTTCTGAGCTTATAGAATCAAAGAATCATTTTGGTTGGAAGAGACCTTTAAGATCATCAAGTCCAACCACTAACTCAGCATGGCCAAGTCCACCTCTAAATCATGTCCCTAAGCACCTCATCTACACATCTTTTAAATACCTCCAGGGATGGTGACTCAATCACTTCCCTGGGCAGCCTCTTCCAATGCTTGGCAACCCTTTCAGTGAAGAAGTTTTTCCTAATATCCAACCTGAACCTCCTCTGAGGCAACTTAAGGCCATTTGCTCTTTTCCTAATGCTTGTTACTTGGGAGAAGAGACTGACCCCCCATATTGCTGCAACCTCTCTTCAGGTAGTTGTAAAGAGTGACAATGTCTCCCCTCAGCCTCCTTTTCTCCAGGCTAAACAACCCCACTTCCACCTGTGTCCAAGGGATTAGTGCAGCACAGCACAGGCCTGCGCCTGCTCAAATTAACTGTTATGTGGATCACAAACTCCATGGTGTACAATGGTCCAGATTGCTGCTGCTGGGCACTCAAAAAAGGCTGTTCTGAACGCAACGAAGTATTTGGGTGATGGAGTGTGGTGGGTCAACCTCATCTGACAGCCAAACCCAGCCAGCCGCTCACTCGTTCCCCCTCCTCAGCAGGAAAGGGCGGGGAAAATAAGATGAGAATGTTCTTGGGTTGAGATAAAGACAGGGAGATTGATTAGTAATTACCATAACAGGCAAAACCAACTTAAATTGGAGAAAATTAATTTATTGCCAACTGAAGTAGATTTGGGTAGTGAGAAACAAAGGCAAACATTAAAGCAATACCTTTCTTCCTCCCTCTCCCAGGCCCAACTTCACTCTCTCACTCTCCTCACTCCTCTCCCATGGTGCAGGAGGGGTTGGAGGCTGCAGATGGTAGGTATGTAGTGGTTTCTCTCTGCCACTGCTTCCTTCTCACACTTTTCCTCTGCCCCGGCATGGTTTCCCCACTGGAGCCAGCCGGAACTGTCTGTGTCCAGCCCGAGGCAGCCTCTGGCCTCTTCTCACGTCAGCCACCACTGCCGACACCTGGGTACCATCACCCAATAAGATAGACTCCAAAGACACATCTGAGGTTGTCCTCTATCAGGACTCTGCCTTCTCCATCACACTGCAGCGCATTTTTCCTGTGTACACATTTTTGTCTATGTGTGCATCAGGACAGACAGTGGTTTCCAGTGCATTGGATTGCAGCATGGGAGAAAGGGTCTAGCTCAACCTTACCAATGGTGAAAAGCCGCCACACAGATGATGGGTTGCTGTTTTTCTGTTGCTGCTTTTCACTGCGGATTATACCTCAGCTCTGAATTTCTCTTTACACTTAACTGTGCAGGATTTTTTTTCTTGATTTGTCAAAAGTCTAGATCAAAATAACTTATGATCCTAGCCCTTTTCCATTCACCATGTCTGCTTGTAATGTTATTTATTTTCTGAGAAAATGTGTGAACACACATCAGATTGTTTTCTGGAACAAAAAGCTTTTCTCAGTTCACATCATGCATGGACTTAATACACTCTCCAGCAATAAAGTAGCTGTTGATTATTGCCCTGCACAGTTGCAGCAGCCTCATTAGTTTCACTGTGTAGCTTGCAGTAGTTTCATGCCAAATTAAAAATACAGGTCATTCAAAGGACTAATGTGAGATCAGCCTGCAGAAATTTGAAGCTCACCTGAATCCAGCAATTTATAAACATATAAAGCCACTTCATGCTGCATCCAAAAGCAAAATGGGCATAATTAGGAGTGTTATTCTGTCTTAGCAATTAGGCTGTGGCTGATACGTACATGGTTATGAAAATAAGAAAGGTGATTTCTGTTGTTTGCATGCTATTTAAATATTGAATGTTTATCCAGGATTCCCCTGGTCATGGGAAATGTTAAACAACTGAAACAACTTATACTTTAAAAAATATTACTTACTAGGCAATGAGTCTGATTTGAAGACCACTGAAGTCAAGGAGTTCTTTTCATTGTGTGAAATACTTTACTGGCCATGCTTGGTGTCTAGCTTTGGGTGGGATAGTGCAAACAAGCACCCTCATTATGATGATACTTTGATAGAATAAGATGGGTCATTCCTATAACCAGAACATATTAGGACAGTGTTAAAATATGGCATCAGGTGTTGATGAGCCTCCCTTGAAGAACAAACAGGGTGATGAGGAATGGAGAAGCTCTTGTGCGGGCAGCTTGAAAGAGCTTGTCCTGCTTAGCCTAGTGAAGGGTCTCAGAGGACACCATTCTTCTCTACAGGTAAAAAAAAAGTATAAATCAGGTAGGTGGCCACTTGTGAATACCCCTGAGGTCTCCTTTCACACGAGTTATTTGCTACGGGGAGGTGGAGGGAGGAAGCATGAGCAGAAGAGATAATAAGCCCTATCTCCTCCCTCTTTTGCATGAGAGAGTTCCCTGCATGTCTGCACCTCAACTTCTTCCTGGCATGTAAATCTGGCATATGGGAACAGGGAGATGAGAAGCAGCATTCTGGAGACAGGAGCTAATGGAAAGCTAAAGTTCCTATAATCTTCCCTGATAAATCATCACCTGGGCAAACACCAAGGAGAGAGACCATCTGCTCATGAGAAAGAAAAGTGTTGGCTGTGGAAAATGTGTGAGAACTAATGAGAAGTATTGAAAATTAGAATCAGATTGCTAGTTAGCTGAAAAGTACAGTTTCTGAGCACTCTGTTGTTAACTAGTTTAAGGTAATAATGAAATTATGAAGAGGATTGTATGACTTGGCTGCAGGGAACAGGTTTCAATTGCCCAAGATGTTCCTTCCAAGCTTTCACAATCTGTTTCTAAGTAATTTTTCTTCTGATGATTGAAGATTGCCAGTTTTCAAAATTATACCCTAGTTGATGTAACTACACAAGCAATTTTTGCATAGCTGTTTACAGATTTCTTCTCAGTGTTATGTGCTTTACTCTCCATCTTCTCTGACTGAGTCTCTTTTTTCCTCTGTCATTTGTACGAAGAATGTTCTCTAGCATGCAAACACCTACCACCCAAAAACTTAAAGAAGCTGTTTTTCCAGTGATTGCTCACTACTAGAAAGATCTCTGCAGATGTGAAAAGCCTAAGGACATTCAAGTAATGAAATAATTGAAATGAAATAATTTTAATGTAACAATGCCTTTAATACAGTACAGTGGTTTTTCTGCTTGCAGACAATAAAAGATTTTCAAGAATTTTACAAGTCCTCTGTATGGTTGAATGTCTCAGGATGAATTCTCTTCCTACAATTTTGATGCACTTACAAGAAAGTGATTTTATTTTCCTCATTTGAAATCCATGTATAAATAGTCTGCTCCACCAAACAACTAAAATGCTAGAACACAAAGGAGTCATTTAGATTTTAATTTGCTCAGATATATGCAGACAATACACCTGCCCTACCATCAAGGAGTATTAATAGAAATAAAGGCAAATTTGGATCAAACTCATGATGAATAAAATGTAAACAATAGTTGCAAACTATTTAATTAGCAGATTCATAATAAAAGGTTTTAATGGACACTACATTTCTGAAGCTACATGAAATAGAAAGTACTTACCAGAGGTAATAACTAGTTTAATTTCTTTCAATAAGCATAACAGCCATTCTTTGCAAATTATTGTGCTTAGGAGCTGTGAACTGAGACCATTGAGAGGAAGTCTCTCTTCAGTTTGGAAAGCACGTGTATGAAAATGTAATTCTGTCCAGGTGTGGCCCCCAAATCACTGAGATTAACAAGGATGTCCTCATTGACTTCAGTTGCAATGGTGTTCTCCATGAATATATGTAGTGTTTAAGTATATTAAAGATATAGCACAATATTAAAAAATGGTAATAATGCTCATTGCTATCACTGTAAAATAGTATAGTACTGAAATAAAACAGTATAAGACTCCACAAAAAAATCTAAGCATCCAACATTTCAATAATGTTATCATATTCATATACATAACCAGTACTCTTCAATAGCATTGCATGAAGAGTGTCCACAGTGTTGTAAGACAGAAACATTATTTTTCACCTGTTAGAGATGGGGTATGATTCTATAGGTGTTTAGGATTTTAATGGGTGGGTTTACACAAATTTACTTGAGGCCATCATACATTTGAAACCTCAGGTAGTAGGGAATGTATTGTTCATTACTGGAGCAAATTAAAAAAAAAAACCCACAACTACTTTACAAGATCACAAACCCACTTTAATAAGTTTTCAGAAGATATACTTAATAGGCATACAATCATGAGATCAAAGTACTATGTATCTATTAGAAGAAAGAACCTTCCTAAATGAGAGGAAAATGACTGATTTCTGTATCAATGTCCATATTAGAGTTCCATGTATTCTCAATATATGCAAGACTAAAACTGGAATAGAATACACATCACACATATGGCACATATCACAGAATCACAGAATCGCCTAGGTTGGAAGGGATCTTTAAGATCACCTAGTCCAATCATAAAAAAAAACCACAAACAAACAAACAAACAAAACCCCAAAAACCAAACACCAAACAAAACACACACACCAACACTAAACCATATTGCCGAGCATCATGTCAATTTGTCTTTTGAATACCTCCAGGGATGGTGCTTCAACCACTTCCCTGGGCAGCCCATTCCAATGC
>KZ505640.1:353540-428428 GCA_002844005.1 Limosa lapponica baueri | reverse complement strand
GGTCTCCCCTCAGCGTTCTCTTCTCTAGACTGAACAACCCCAGCTCCCTCAGCCTCTCCTCATAAGACTTATTCTCCAGACCCCTCACCAGCTTTGTTGCCCTTCTCTGGACCTGCTCCAGCACCTCAATGTCTTTTTTGTGGTAAGGGGCCCAAAACTATTATATGTTATAAATCAAAAGTAAATGGAAAGCTAAATGCGTTGTAAAAAGTTTCTTCCTGTGAAAGCTAGAAGTATTAAGGTAGTTACAGTGTAATGGGAAGGCCAGATAACCATTCAGGACAGATATTTGAAGTTTTACTCTAGTGCAGACAGTTTCGCAAAGAAGAGTTTCAACTTCTCCAAACATCTCTAAACATGACATTCTAACAGGCAAAAGGTGTGATTCAGGTCTTTGTAAACACATTTTCCTTCCTTGAGTAATAGACAGCTAGTTCAACTGCCTCAACATCTAGACAAAATGAGGTATCAGAATGAAGGATTTAGCAGCTTTGATGATTTGTTTCTATGTTCCAGGAAAATGACAGTTGGAATCTAAATGGCACAGGAACCTTCACTTGCAGACTGCTGACAGCTACCCCAATTTCCTGTAATAAAAGGGAATCAAGAAATCTGCCAGGTGCTGAAAGAATGGGGCAGTCCCTAACTGGACTGGAAGGACTGGATGAAGAAACCCTGGAGGGATTTCATTCAGGCTAAACCACGCTGCTGCCACTTAGCCGTGTGCTTAAAATGCCCACCACATCTCTCCTGCTTAATTCTGCCCTCAGGATCTTCTCCTTCTAGGCAAGGGGACAGGGTGCAGATATCACTTTCTGTGGCTGCAGCTTAGGATTGGCTAGATCAGGACTTCTCTCATTTTTAATAATGCCCACAGAAACAGAAACCCTGAGATACCATGGTAAGGAGTTCAATATAAGGACAGAGATAAGAGAAAGCTTTGGGAAAGAATATGTCAATGTGCAGATGAACTAAAAATAGCCCACAGCCCTCCAAACATCCTTCACTCACCATGTTTTTCCATATCTCATTCAGCTGAGCACTAGAATATTTCTTACTTATATTGTAAATGGTGTGAGAAGTTGAGGTGGTAAGTTCGTTGTTGATAAGCAACTTGAATATTCAGAGGCAAGAGGCCAATGAGAATTGAAACTTCAAGTTCATCAAAATGAACTAGTTTGGATGCAGAAGGGCTAGTGAGAGCCGTCTTCACCATGAATGTCTAATTTCTCTACTACTATTAATGAACTGTTCACCAGTCCTGAGGACAGCAAATTCCATTCCATCAGAGTATTAAAAAATTATGTAAATGAGATATGGAGACCTAATTAGAGTGCAGGAATTGCATGGTTCAAGGAAAAGTTCAGTTATGTATCAGTAATTACACAACAGCTCTTTTTCCTAACAGGCTAAAACAACTCCATTTCAGCATAATAAGTATTATAATTAAAACAGCTTTTCAGACTAATGATGCATGAAATATATAATAAAAATGTAAAGTCCAAACATCTATAGGATTTGTTTAAAGACCCAGAAAGCATGCAAAATAGGAAAAGCATTATTTTGATGTGTATAATATAATAATCTTTTATTTTTAGTAACAGAATGGCAAGTTCAAAAATATTCAATGACAAAAGAAGACTCTTACTCAGCTGCAATATGAATTTAAAATTTTAGCTTTGTTCTTGTTCTTAGAAGCAAGGCAGAATGAATTACATAGATACGGATGCTGAAGGAGGGGCCTGGGTAGTTGCAATGGATATTCAGAATGAAAGGTTTGCAATGATGAATTAAATTTAATGGGCCAATTCAGTCTTTTCAATCATACTATTAAAGCTAGGTATTGAAATGCACATTTTCTCCTAGGAATTATTGTTCATTTTGTATCTTCCTGACTTTTGCTTCACTTATTGGAAGATTTTTTTACTTCTCTGAAAGATGAAATTGCAGCAGCCTAAAAAATTGTAACAAAGCAGAAATAACTGTGCTTCCTAAAAAGGAAAAAAGACTCAACAGCAGGGATATAAACTTCTGAGTGTTGAATTATTTTTACATATATTTAAATGATACTTTTGAATCACAGGAGTTCAGAACCTAATGAAAGCTTGATTCTGGGATGTTAAAAAAATGAAGTTTTTTTCTTAGCTTACAAAGCAGCTGGCAGGACTAGACTTCCAAGTTACACCACGTTTTCTTCCTTTTTTTTTTTTTTTCTTGCAAAGTTCTCTTTCTTGATCAGACCATTGATACCAATAAGCTAAAGTGTGTTATGTTGTATTGATTTTTTTTCAGAGAAGAGGATGCCCTCTGACACAAGAAAAGCTGAACGAAAACAAAAATACCAAGAAAAATGCATATAAATGTCCTTTTCTTCATGCTGGTATATGCTGGGGAGGAAAACTGAGAGAGTAATTAAAAGTCTAAGATAATACACATATTACCAGATCTTGGGGGAATTTTTGTGTTTGATTTTTCACACAGCCCTCCCACCCCCTCAAGTTTTTCAGGCTTCTGTGGAGCTTTCCCTGCAAATCTGACAAGAAGTTTGGGCTGTCTGTATAACACATAGAGGAAATCTTTAGAGAAAAAAATAGCATTAGACTTCAAGATAAATATTTGCTCTCAAAGACTGGTGTAAGTAATACACTCAACACATCAGGTTTTTGAGCTTTTTGTACCTCTGAGATATCTTTAACTGTGTTGAGCAATTATTGGAATTATAATTCTTCAATTATTCCTATGTCTAGGATTGTGCATATGAGACTTAAAGGAGCAAAAAGGCCTGTTTTCTTCCCCTAACACCCATTTAATTGTGTTGATGTTGAAGATATGCACAATTGAATTATATTTGCTATGAGCAGATGAAAGAAATATACAAACCAAATTACTTATGGATGATAACTGATGAGGCCAAATAATTCTATACTTAATTTAGCCTTTTTTTTTCCTCCAAGCTGTTAATCATGGGAACTGAAGCTTAATGTTGAATATTGCATTCCTTTTCATTTTATTCCTCTTTTAAAGAAATTTGTATTTTGAACTTCCAAGAGTCCACTAGTTGTGCAACGCAACACATCCATCTGCTGTAGTTGTATGTCATCACATCTTTACAGCACGTAAATAAAAAAACCTAACCCAAGTTTTCTTAAAAAAATAATGCTTTTAGGATACTGTATAATGATAATTTCCACACCCCAAATGACTGTGAACTGGAGGCTTAGGATAGCAGATGACAGAGTTCATTTCAGTAATTTACTGGTGCCATGAGTAATGTTTGAGACCATGCCAATTCCCTAACACTTCTGACATCAGAAGTCAGTTTTGCTGCAAGAGTGTTCTACAATTTGGCAAAATGGAGTTTGTTTTTCCAGGACTATTAACTCCCCAGCTACCAGACCTGGAATAAGGAGTGAAGAAAACTCCATTGCACATTTTTCACAGAGCTTATTTGTACTTCAGCTACCAAAATACATTTGTAAAGTTCCCTTTGGAATATTTTCAAATAAAACGTTTGACAATAAATGTATTCCATTTCAATAGAAAATGAAAATACATGCAAATGTTTCACAAAACCCTGAATTTCTGTGTGCACTAATGTATCAATGCCCATTTAGAGGAGTGCCCATCCAGGGCTCTTCATGAAGATATAGTGATAAAAATTCAACGGAAATACATGACTGGATTTCAAGAAATTGAATCTATGCTTTTGTTAGTGCTTTCTGTGTTTTTTATCAGTGTACATGAAAGCATCAGGTGCAAGTAACTTAGGCTGCTGTGATAAAGGTAAAGGATAGTGTGAGTGGATAGCGTGGTGAGTAGGACTCGGGAGGTGATCGTCCCCCTGTACTCGGCACTGGTGAGGCCCCACCTCGAGTACTGTCAGTTAGGTTGATGGTTGGACAAGATGATCTTGAAGGTCCCTTCCAACCTAGAGGATTCTGTGATTCTGTGATTCTGTGATATGTGGAATGATTTTAAAGGAAGTTATACTTTTGCAAAAGAAAAAGTGGTCTATGCCATACTGTTAATGATTCTGTTTCTCAAACAGTGATTCTTTGGTTACTACTCGTGAACCTTTAACCCAATTCAGCCTTTTGACATTAAGGGAACCTCCTGTTATTTGACTGCATCAACTCATTGAAGTTGGTGGCTAGTTACATTTTTTTCAGGATATTTACATAAAGAAAATGTCAAAAGAGCTTTTTAGACTAAGAAGCTGAAGAACTAGGAGTTGTTGTCCCATGCATATGATAGGTCATCTGTAGACATGGTTTCTATTCCTGAAAACAATGGAAAAATATTATTCTCTGCACTCTATTAGATTATTTTTGTCTCTATTAAGATCCTCACTGCAATATGATCTGCGGGGTAAATTTCTCAAAAAACGTGTTTCGCTCTATCTGATTTTTCCTGGTCATCCATGAAATCAGGATGGCACAATTTTCTTTCTCCTACCCTTCAGCTATTTTGTCTCTTCAGGTCAAAGGGATGGTTTTATATTTAAAATCTGTAGTAACTTCTATGTAGTTTTATGCTTAACCCCTTCATCTCCAGTTCTTACTTTGGTGAAATAACTCTTCAATTTTTCTTTTATGAGAGGAGCATTTTCAGATGGTATGGTGAAATCTTTGGCTTTTACCTTTTTGTTTACTTTTCCTGTATAACTGCTATCAAGAAGTCTGAAATCTTGCACACTACCTACATTATTCCAACTTTCTTCATCTTTATCCTCAATTCTGTTTTTTTCTCAATTTCTCCTTCTCACATTCTGACATTTTATCTTCAGCAGATGAATGATATAGGTGAAAATTTCTTAAGTAAAAGTAGGCAACTGATGATTCCTTACATCCTAAAGCCCCATTCTAAACTGCATCCTTTGATTTTTAAAGTTCTCATATGATTGTTTGGTCACATCTTCTACACTTGCTATGTATTTCTGTCTTTGTTTCTTCTCTCCACTCATGGTCACCAGCCTCCTCACACACACATAGCCCTGCCAACACATTTCTCAGATGCACCATGATGAATGTAGTGGGAATTTTTTTTCTTTCTGTAACAAAGCACACTTCACCATTCCACCATTCTCTGCCATTGTTTATTGTTTCCTTAAAACCAACCCAGACTCATAGATGTGCAGAAAATGAGGGTAAATTACATATCATTTTAGCCCCACTGAAAATGTACTTGTCAAATACAGAAGAGGTTTTTCCCTAGTCTGTTCAATCATAGGGATATATTATAAAATGTTAAATACAAGCAGAGGAAAAAAATTTTCAGTGAGAAATGACTGTTTGCTTTGTATTCTTCTGAAGGGTGTTTTTAGTTATTTTCTTCAAATCTTACAGTGAGGTTATAACCTGAATCCCAGCATAAGAAAGGCATAGTACATGGCTGTCTTAGTTTATGAGCAAGGCAAGAGCCAGAACAGGACCTTAGGTCACAGCCTCTATCCAACTCCTGCCTTGCCCAGGGTAGGAAACTAGCTGCAAACCCCGCAGCTAGTCCAGGTAATATCTTCATCCTTGTTTCTGCTGTATAACAGCTGGTGGCTGCTACAGAACAACTGTTTCCATGTCCATCGCTGTCTGGTCTTAATTGTTTTGCTTCAAGAGCAGAAGTGTAGCTACTTCAGACTACTTTCGGTTTTCATGCTTTTTATGTGGGGATGTGCGACTGTCTAGCAAGCAGCTTAGTCATGTGAGTGCTGTTCCAAAAATCTTTTCAGAAGATGTCTTCTTCTAAGACCCTATTGTTATCCTCTGGAGACAAATAGGAGGGATTTCAACACCATTCTGATTTTGAAAGCATCTAACAGTCCCCAAAGAATACATACTACTGTCACATCTGCACATTTAACTAGCACCTTCTGTTAGTATATTGATTGTATGTTGTATATGTCAATTAGTGTGTTTCTTCAGCACACAGATCAAAGTACAGTGAAGCCAAAAGTTGTCATTCTGGTATCTTTAATGGGTTAATGCCATAGCTTCTCCTTCTGCTCTGGCAGTTTCATTGGAAAAGATTCAACAGAAAAGGCATGATGCCTTCTAAAAAAGGAACATTTGCATATGGGAACTTAGTGTGGGTGTCTGCTAGAGACCACCTGATCAGAAAGAAGAAGTAAAAGAGGCCTTCTTTGGTACTGATGAGATGCATCTGTGACTGTTGAGAGAGCTGACCAATGTCATTGTGAGGCACTCTGAATTGCCTTTGAAATTTTTTGGTGGAGGTACCTGAGGTACATTTGTTGAGAGTGGAAGACAGCAAATGTCTCTGCTCTCTTCAAGACGGGCAAGAAAGAGGATCTGGGGATCTATAGGTCAGTCAGATTAACCTTGCTCCCTGGGAAGATGTTGGAGCAAATATTGCTGGAAGCTGTTTTCAAAGATGTTTAAGACAAGAAAGTTACTGGGAGCAGTCAGCACAGATTTATGAAGGGCAAAAAATACTTAACCAGCCTGATGTCCTGTGTACAATAAGATGATTGTCTTGGTGGATCATGGGAGAGCAGTGTCTGCTTTTTATCTTGACTTTGTCAGGGCTATCAACACTGTTTCCTATAATGTCCTCATAGACAAGCTCATGAAGTACAGGCTAGATAAACATACATTGAGATGGACTGAAAAGTGGCTGAACTCATTGGCTTGAAGTGTTGTGATCAGCAGAACACAGTCTACTTGGAGGCCAGTCACTAGCGGTGCACCTAAGGGGTTAACAATGATGCCAGTACTGCTTAACATCTTCATTAATGCCTTGGTTGATGGCACAGAGTGCGTCCTCAGCAAGTTTGCAAACTACACAGACTCAGGAGAAGTGGTTGACATGCCAGAGTAGACTGGACATATGAGCAAACAGGAATCTCATGAAGTTCAAAAAGAGAAAAGCCAAGTCCTGCATCTCGGAAGGAATAACTGGTGCAGGTGGGGGCTGATTCTCTGGAAAGCAGCTTTGCAGAGAAGGATCTGGGGGTCCTGGTGGATGAAGTTGAATTTGAGTGAGCAATGTGCATGAGAGACAAAGCTGATTAACAGTATCCCAGATTGCATTAGGAGGAATGTTACCAGCAGGTTGATGATGTGATCCTTCTCCTCTCTTTAGCACAGAAAGACCACAGCTGGACCACTGGCTACAGTCCTGGGCTCCCTGCAGAAGAGGAGCACAAATATAATGGTGCAAGTCCAGCAAAGGGTCATGAACATGATGAAGGGCTTGAAGCATGTGAGCTCCTTCATTGCCTGGAGAGGCTATAGAGTCTCCATCCTTGGAGATACTCAAAACCCACCTGAACATAACCCTGAGTAAGTTGTTCTTTTCAGCTGCAGTGGCTCTGTTATTTTCTGACAAATGCTTAAGTCCCAATGAAGCATCGGTAGGAAATTTGTGTGTATGTGTGTGTGTGTTTTCAATGGGAGAGAATGAGAAAACATATGTGTGTGTATGGATATGGGAGAAGAGATAAAGCAAGAAACACACTCTTATTGCTTAAATATCACCCAATTCTTCCAGGGCTGTTCTTCTGTGCTCTGGAAAGTGCTAGCAACCACTCAGTGCAATGTCAAATTTCCACTTCTGTCCCACACTTTTGGGTAACTGAGATTAAAAGAACTCTGTGGAAAGCAAAACAGAATAAATCTGTGCAGTATATTTTAGCATGCTGAGCAGCTGCTACTTAAAATACAGATCAGAACTTGTTCTTTTGGGAGACTACCCAGTGATGGTTTTCCAGAAGCACAAGCAGTATGTTTACTAATCTCTCCTGGCTAGCAGCAGTATGTTTAGCTTCCATAAGCCTGGAGGCCAGTAGTCCTGTGAGAACATATAGTTGCAGCAGTTCAAGCATAATAATTTTGACTTCGAATGACACAGTAATTCCTCAGCTTTTATATGGTTCCAGCTGCACACTTCAGCTCTACAAGGAATACAAAAGAAGTGACATCATGACTACCTACATAATATTTTTAGCTTGTGCTGGAATCTAACACTGTTAAGAGACTAAAAAAAGAAACCAAGTTCTAAATCCTTCAAAATATCAGGCATGCGGCAGTCACATCTGCAGTGTCCCATTAACTTATGCTGGATTTCAATGAAATTTCAGAGGGCATTTGTGTACCTTCCAGTCTTTTTTAACATCTACTGACTATAAAGAGTACAAGCACCAGAAAAAAATATTAAAATGCATTGAAGACAGGATTTTTCAGCTTCTTTTGTCTTTTCTGGCAGTTTTTTTGACCAGTATGATTTGACTTGATTTTGTTTATTTAGAGTGTTACATTTCTGTGGACAAAAATATACATAAAATGCATCAACATGTATGATACATTCATAAACGCACACAGACACTTTCACCCACACACTAAGGTACCACTCATATTTCTGAATTTGCACTGGGTGTTCAAAGATGTTGCAGCGGGGGCTGCAGGGCAGCCTCAATGAGGAGAGGCTGGGGCTGCCACATGCTGGACATGGACAATCCCAGCCACATCCAACAGACCCACTGCAGGGCACAGCTGAGCCCCTCAGCCAAGATGGTGGCAACTCTGGGAAAACATGTTTGAGAAAGGAGATAAAATGCTGGACAGGCAGAGAGGGGAGAAAAAAGGGTGTGAAACAGCAGAGGGAACGCCAGCGTTGGAGGAGGAGGAGCAGAGCAGGTACTGCTGAAGGACTACAGCTCCTGGAGGACCCACGCTGGAGCAGAGAAAAAGGGTGAGAAGGAAGGAGTGGCAGAAAGAAACAACTGTGCAATGGCCATAACACCACCAGCACCACTGCTCCTTGTGCTGCCCGTTGCCTCACTGAAGGGACTGTACATAACCTGCAACGATAACAAGGGGGAAGGAGAGAAGTTTGGGGTGAAGTTGAGCAGGGCAATGGGGGGAGGAAAGGTGTTTTCCCTAAGTGTATTTTCCCCAGATTTTTTAACGTTGGGTATTTTTGTTTGGTTTTGTTTCCCAATACCTGAACGAGTAGTTAAATGCATATATCTTAACTTGCAATGGATTAATTTTCTCCAAGCTCAGTCTGTTTTTCCTGTGACAGTAATTGGTAAGGGATCTCCCTGTCTTTATTTTGGTCCATGAGCCTTCCTGCTCTTGATCTTTCTATTTTCTCCCCCTGTCCTACTGAGGGGACAGCAAGTGAATGAACAGCTGGATGGGATGTTCACTGCTAGTTGGGGCCAACCCACTATGTAACATTGTGTTAATACCCATATTTTCTTACATTTTCCCTAGACATTTCATGGAGTTTATTGGAGTACTTTAGAGTAATTGACTAATATATGTACTATCCTAAAAAACCAATCCCCACAAATAAATTATCAAAAATGTTACCTTTTTTTGGTGTGTGTATGTGATTGATTTTGTAATGTTTAAAAAGGAGTTAGTATGCACTCACTAGTCAGATTTCCAAAGGGATTTAATTCTAGACAAGCCCCTCCAGTCACCCTGCATTCCTTAGCTCTCACATTCCCTTTCTCAGTGCAGTCCCCAGCAGTAATTCCTGACCAAAGTTCTAGCTGCAAAATTTGGGTTGGTTTTTTTGGTCTTTCCTAACCTCTTCCTGTGTCCCTCATATTTGATTTTTATCCTAAGCTTTATTTTTTGGAATCTTTTTTCTTGTCAGTCTACCTACATCCTCTTTTTCACCTTACTTGTATCTATTTTTCATTTCCTTCTCTCCAGACAGATACAGTGCAACAGAGAGAAGTATTGTGATGGTTGATCATCTGCAGTGTTCATTAATATTTTTTGCATCTATCAGTTTCCTTTTGGTGTCATTGTGAAGAAATAATGACAGGTTTTTTCTGGGTCTGGTTAGCGTACTCTTGTTGGCTAAGAAACTCCTGATGGTTTTCTCTCACTGAGAAGCTGTGTGGTGGTATATAGCTTAAATGACAATGGTATTGTTATTTACCTACAGATGTTTCAAGTTGGATTTTTACACAGCTTTATCTTTTCTCTATGTTTTGTAAGTAGTACAGGACTATTGGGAGAGACAGTGAGATATAGTGAAATATGATGGTAGCAACCACCTGGTGTCCAGCTGTGCAGTCAAATGTCCTAGTAAAGAATGGGGCATCTATTAAAACTTGGGTTTAACTTGAAAAGTATTTTTCTGAAGGTATTGGAATGTGAAATATGTTTGGAGGTCTTACTGTGACGTGCTTGTGAACATAGTATGTCATGTGAGTTTCAAACTAGCATTCAAGCAGTTCATTAGTGCTGGTTATTAACTGAAAGTAAAATCAATGAAGACTGAGTTTTAGTACCAGGAGACTGTGGGAGTTTACTTTGGGTAGGTATCTTGTTTTTATGAACTCCACTCTCAAGTCAGGGCTGAACTCATGAAGATACATCAGAGTGAATAATTTTGGAAACAAAGCCTGTTCTATAATACAGCAGCTTATGCATTGAATGGCTTATCTGCATAAAAGGGAATTTCAGCTTATAGTTGTTACCTGTATTTACTGTTGCATTGTCAAGTGCTGTTCAAAGTATAACATTTGACATTCTGAGTGACTTGGAGTTTACCTGTCAAGGCTGTTACATTTCTGGTGAGAACTAACATTAACTCAATTCAAAGGAGAAATAAAGTTTTTAAACAGAACTTTGCTAGATTCTGGAAGCAGTTCTGCCCTATGTACAGTCTAGTTTAATTAAACTTTGTGAAAGATGAAATTAATTTATAAAGGTGTTAAGGATGACAGAAGTGACTAAGAGTTGAAATGCTAGGCAAGATTATGCTTTTCAAGTCAATATACATAACTGGTTATACTATTACACATGTAGGATGAATTGCTGAATTGTATTGCATTGTGTATGTTATTATGTATTATATTATGTATGGTTCTGATACAAAAGGATATGCAATTTTTCTCTTAATTATTTTACACCTGAATACATAAAAATGAACAAATAATTATATGTTATCAATGTTCCTTTATTAGCATGTAGCTTTCTGGAGTTCTAGGAGCTTCATCAGTCATCATTTGCTTGCCCTTATGTGGCCTTCTTCAGCAGTAATGGTGTGGTTGATTGAATACCTATTTTAACATTTTTAAAATGCTGGTTTGCTCTGGGAGATGACAACTGACTCTTCATTTGAAAGGAGAAGCTGACTGTATAATCTGCAGGCTTGACAATAAGTTTAATTTCATGGATGTATATTTGTTACTTACATATTTTTCTTAAGTTCTGCTCAGTATTTAAGTGAATTTGACCTACATGAAAAATCCTGGGCTGTGAGCCCAGGATTGCAAAACTTGTATAGATACCAGGGCCATCAGCAGTCCAAGTACCCTTGTGCTGCATTTTAGTGCTGATCTGCAAAGTTAACTTTTAAGATTAATAATTAAGGTGCTTCATGCAAAGAAGTACACAAAAGAAAACATGGACAGCGTAGAACAGATTTTATTGATTCTACAAAGACCAAAACTGTGCTATGTACTTGTATGCCATCTGCTACACCTCATCTATCTACTAACTCTAGACACATGTACAAATCACCACTTTATAGAATGCTCTATAACATGGTAGTTTAAGGGAGCACTTGGATTTTCTGCTGGAACTTCAGGAAAGGTGACAGTAAAGGTGTATATTGTGATGCATGAAACTATGCAGTGAACCAAGCAGAAAACACAAGTTTTTTGTAGACACTACACAATCTCAAATTTACTGGCCACTGATCTGAACTGAAGCTATGACCATGCCAATATTATTCCTATTCTTATATCACCTCCATGACCAGCTGTAAGATTTGCACAGAATGAATCTAAATAGAAGCTGTAGGTGAGAATGTGAATAAGAAACATTTTCTTCCTTTGCTCTGTGAGTGTGGCATAGAAAGACGGTATGATTTATCAAAAAACCTTCCGGCAAAGCCAAGAGAAAAGCCTATAGTTTGGGTCAAGCATTTTAACAATAAGACTAGATTTTCACTCTGACCCTAGAGAGAAAACTCTCCATATTACTTTGCTAATACCCTAAATGTTGCAATCTCCCTGAACATTAAATTTTGGAAGACACTCTAAGAAATATATTTTTAAAAAATAGATATTTTCTCAGGTTGATAGACTCATATCCTATTAAATATGAATATAGCTAGAAGAGCATTCAAAAATAACAAGTGGAAAACATGGAGAAATGAATTTGTACAAACCAGAAGGAAACACGAAATGAGTTCTGCTTCCTGATTATGGATGTGGGCTAAGCTGTCATTCATCACTGAAGTGTCTACAAACTGCACCATGGTAATGAGATTAATGAGGATTCTCCCAGCTATATTTAGTCATGAAGGAATGGGATTCTTCCCTCCTGCATGGCTTGTGTAGTATAGTCAGCAGGCTGCAAGGCCAGGCACACGCAGGGAAGAGAACTGCTACTGGAGTAGTTAGAGAACATGGGGAAGAGGGAATAAGAAATACTAAAGAAGTGATGTGAAGTTACTGAGGATGCAGATGGCAGAACTCTTGTGGTAGCATAGGGTGTAGGACAAAAATCCATAGGAAAACAAGCTTCATTAATCCCATGTTTGCAGAACAAGGTGTTTTCTGTTTGACCAAACGTCTTTGTAATCAATAAGCATTTTATTCCGTTACAAACTGAACACAGCAGAGAAGTCACCTAGGTAAAGCTATTTAGAAGCTGATTTCTAGAGGGGAAGGTTGTCTGTGTGTGTTTAAGCATTATTTATTTCTATTTTCTCTGTGGTTAATTTTATTTTTTTAATTATACTTAGGAAAAATATTTAAAAATCAAACCACAGTCCTTGGGATACCTCAGATGTACTGTAAAGTAATATTGAGAACTCTAAACGTGCTATTTTTAACATCTGTGTATTTTATACATTTTCAATATTAATGGGAAAAACAACTTGCAAGTAGACAAAAATCTGAAAAGTCGCAAGTGATCTTTACAAATTGGCAGGGATATGTTTCTGGAGAGAAGACAACTTGCTTGAGCAAAACTAGTGGTAGCTCCTTATGTTACCCTTTCCGCTGGTGTATTTTACTTTAATAGTTCTGATTCTGATAAATGCGCAGGCCTACTTTATTTGAGAGAAAATGAGAATTCTCCTTTCAAATGCTTACAAAAATGAGTCTTTCTAGCCTGTAGCCCTTAGGAGTGGAGAACTGCTCTGATTTCAGGCAGACCTTTATTATGGAAATCTCCCAAGTGAATGGAAAGCAGCCCACACAGCGTATAATCACTGCTTGTGAGTTTCCTCTGTGGGTTATTAAGATTAAAATGATTAGGTTACTGACTGTGTGCTAGGAACAATTGTTCATTTAACTATGCATAAATTGTTTTAAAGGTGTGAATAGGTCTTGTTGCTGAATCAAACATTTTGGATAAAAATGTCATTAGAAAGACACCCTGTTGTGGTGTTATGGGATAATAATTTCAGCAATAGAAATGTGAACTCTGTTATATACAACATAAAAGCTTGTTACCCTGTAGAGTCCACAGAAAGTGAGACTGCCACAACTCCCTTGAATATTGTTGCCCTTTTATTGATGGAGAAATACTGTAGCTAGAGGTAGGTACTAAATCATCCTGTTAGCTCTGCCCCATTATCTTGTACACTTCATGTTGGAACTGAAAATATCTTGAAATATAAATTTATACAGTAGCATTAAAAAACTTCAAACTCAATGTGTTTCTTCATGGATGAACTAACTGTTCATACGTATTTTGTACTTAATAGTCTGCAAAAATATACTAAAAAGCCAAAAGTGGGATGTAGACCATTTATAGTTACAGTATTTGCAACCAAAGTTCTTAAAACACCTGAAAAAAATTCTTTTAAATGCATGGTATTTTGTGATCTAATTTTTTGTGAGCTGTATTGATCAAAACTATTCTGGCAACAGAAATGGAACAACAGAGTAATAGTCAAGCTCCTTCATGCAATCAAATAATAGAATGGAGTAGTAAATGGAAAGCAAGACAAAGGACCAGAGAGATCACATAAAATGTGGTATTGCAGAATATTAAATCCACTGCAGATAACCAGTGACATATGAACAAAATTAAAATAGACAGTCTGAAGGTGCAAGCTGGGAAACATAAATTTGTATCTCACTAATGTTTCCCTAATGGATAGCTCCAATGCATGATGGGGATTAATTTTTAAATAATGTTATTTCACTGCTAACTGACCTTCCCGTCCAGTTCAGTTTACATAAGGAATTGAGATGCTTAGAAGGTATGATTTTTGGAGGAAAGAGAATTTTTGCAAAGTCACTCTGGAAATGAGAATCAGAACAAGACTTGCTTTGTTTTGACTTGGAGAACTATTATGGAAAACAAAATTCTTAAAATAGAAGCACAGAAAACCAATTCTATTTAAATGCAATTCTTAGACCATACTACAGTCCCAAGCTTGGAGTGACTTGCCTTTCGTCTCGGTCTTGTGCTCCTGTGAAGCATTAGAGGCTTTAATAGTACTTTGGGCAAATGCAGGCATCCGCCCACACGGAGCTTATTTCAAGTCAGGCACCTAACACTAGATTAACTATATTGGACCATAAATATTGCACCTGTCAACTGCACAAAATAGAACTAAAGAACAGACGGTTCCTCAGAGTAAGGGATGTGGGGCAATGTGCTAGTAATGCCAAGGCTTTGGGCACTGGTAAGGATAGACCATGACCTTGCTCAGGTGTAAGTAATAATTACATTGCAAGTAATTACTAATGTAATTGTTACTTCCTGCTTGCTTTAGAGTAGACCTTGTTTCCCACAGATGTAGTGCAGGACCATCTTGTTTAAAAAAAAAGGTTTATAAGACTATGGGATGTCACCACAGTGTGTGACTGAACAAAACATTAATTCTGCTTCATTCTGGTTTTCATGGTTAGTGCTTGACAACATGAAAACTTGTTCATATATCTGACATTTTAACATGTATTAAGTCAGTCTGTACAGTCATACTATGTTTATGCTTGTAAATTAAACAGTCTCAGGCAACATTCATCATACTGGTATTCAGTTGTCTACATTGCTGAATTATTAGTACAATCTTTTTTTTTCAGTTTTGGCTTGGGCAAACTGCCTGTCCCCTAAATAATTCTTGGGTACAGTTTGGGAGTTACCACAGCCTAATGACTATTCCCAGTAGTCATTTTGGATATTGTCAATATGTTCTGCATAGAAAAACAGTTTAACAGTATGGGTGCCAGCCTTTCTAGGTTAGCTGGCTTCAGTGCTGGAAAAAGGTCAGAAGCATATTTAATTTATTAACGTTGAAATTGCTTCCCAGTCTGGTAGTACATCACAGTTGTAACAGCAATTGGTAACTCTGGGGCTGGGGAAAGAAACAACTTCCAAGAAAGCTTTTGAGCTGTAAATGACAATGTGAGCAGATACTATTCTTTTAGGCCAGACTCAAATCAAATTATTCAGAAACGGCTTAATTTTGATTTTCACTTTGCTTTGCAATTGTTTAGAAGATCTCTTCACAGTCTGTAAGACTGTAGGCAGCTTCTGTATGTCTCCTTTTTGCTGTTAGTTAACCAATTGGGAGATAGCTTTTAGCTCCTAGACCTCATCTTAGACCTCCATATGTTGATTCACACAGCATGAAGTACAGGATTAGCTAAGTTCTACTTGGTTTTAACCATGGCAATTTACTTCTCCTCTGCTATGGCCTGACAGAATTGTTCTATGGACACAAGGCACATATAATGGTGGCATGGACATGTTATACAGACATTTCAGAATTTTGGTTTGTGTTAAACCCTAGGTGGGTACACATGAACTTGTAAAATATATAAATATATATATATGTTTATATGAAATATTATGACAGCAGTCCAAAAGGTTGGGGGGAATGAGATTTTCCATCCTGAGAGGAGCGTGATGGTGGCCCCCAGCTGGGCTTCAGACAAAGAAAGGTTCCAACATCCCTGTGAATCCTCTGGTTCTCTTCTGCCACACCGCTGCCAGAATGTGTGTTCTGGGAGAGGGCCCAAAGCTTCCTTCTGATGTGGACTCTGGCTGGAGGGCTGAGGGAAAGCCATGCTGGGAGACCATAGCAAGGCTGGGGAAAGTATGACCCAAGCCTTCCCTGGTAAATCCACGCTTGAGGTGTCTTCCTAGTTTCCTAATCACATATACAGCTTCTGATTCTGTCCTTTTTTGACTTGACTGTTATGGAGTCTAGTTATTTTAGGACATGACCAACAAAAATCTCAATAGAGAATATTCAACAGAGAACAAAGACAGAAGACACGACTTTGTGTCCGGGGGAATTTTTAGCCCAGATACACAGCCCTTTTCATATGCTCCTGAATATCACTATGAAATTGCTATTAAATAAGGCAATGGCTTCTTTCCCCATTAAACAAGAACAAATGGGAAAATATTTTCACAAGAGTGACCTACTGATTACCAATCTGAAATGTAGGTTCCAAGTTCATTTTCTAGACTTATTATTTTCTGCCAAAATTGATTTGGACCAAAAACATAGTAATCACCTAATATGTGGTTAGCAATTTTCCATCTCATTACACAACCCTTGTATCTTATTACCCATTTAAATGAATACCTGTTAAATGAACAGACCTGTACAATGCAAACAATTTTTCGATCCATCAAGCCAAAACAAATAGAGGACTCCAATAAAGTTTTTACAACACTATACCACAATATAGATTGCAATAAAAATGGGATTTATCAGTGTAATACATCAGCCAAATGAATATAAAGTTTTGTAACAGAATCAAAATTACCGTTTGGGATGTCACACGATTGTACTATAACCCTAATCTTTCAAAATGCCAAGGAGCTCTGAGGAGGCATTCTGCGTCATCCAGATAAGATCTTTGAATATTTGTCACCACAGTGCTCATAAAAGTGACACTATTAATGCTGGCTGCAAATAAACTTGATACCAAATGTGTAACGGTCTATCCTACTGATTTCTGTCACCACAACTGTCCAGATTTCCACTACTGTGAATCAGCAGTCCTGAATCTCTCTAAAACAAGGAGATAACCACAGCAAGCTGCAGTGAACCTGAAGATTGTAGTGGATTAGATTTATCTGGTCCTTCAAAGTGTGATTCAGACACACATTCTCAGAGAAGGAAGGAAACTTTTTCACTCCTGGTTCTCTTCATGACAAAATCCAATTACAAAGCTGCATGCTTTAGGACATTTTTAATGTATGTGAATGGAGTTAATTAGGAAACTTACTATCAGAATGAGAAGAAAGAGGGTGAACACTTCCTGATCATCTCAGAAACATTTTAAAGCAATTTGTTTCTAACAAGGACTAGGAACAGGAAGAGAGAGAATATATATTTTTACTAGGAATGAGGTGAAAGGGAAGTAACATTAGAATGAAGTTGTAAGGCAAACCCTAGGAAAAGAGTATTTTAGAATGACTGAAACAGAGTGAATTTGTTTACTTGTCAAAGTTACCAGGTAAAGGCTTTGTTTAAGTTAACCTCACTTTGTCCAGACACATGCTTGAATGCAGTTAATAATTTCTGAATTATAGTGAATGACCTTGCCTGGGCCTTCCATGTCTAGTCCTCGCTGTCTGTAGAAGTATTTAAAGGTACGCCTGCTCAGATACATGACTGCAATCACACAGCTCACTCATAGCATTTACTGCTTTAGCTGCCAAAAATACTTTAGACTTGTTACTTCACTTCCACAGCTGGGTGTAGCTGAGATGCAGTTTAATAAGCTATCCTGTTGCACCACTATACATCTGCTAGCAGCTATGTTTCAGTTCAGATCCTCTAGCTCTTTGAAAGCATTTCTGCTTCAGGAAGAACAGCCTCACAATTATGAGACTGAGCTGCAACCTGTCATTTCTGAACACTTACTCCTTGCTCCTATGCAGTAGAGAAGGACTTCATATAAACACCTTTATCAACCAAGATGTGGTAATAACTTGTCTCACCTGAATGGCAGCTGACACATTGGTTCTCTTCAGCTGATACAGATGCCCCATCACTCAGAAAAGACTCAAAGCTTACATACAGTCTGTTTCCTGAACCTATTGCCTTTTACCCACACTCCAGCTCTAAATTACATGCAATTTTTGCATTGTGAATGATGGAATGCTGAGCCTCAAGCATAAGATCTGTGAGGAAGTAATAAGACTACAACCTAAAAATAGTTGGACTTCATGCACAAATCTTCTTAGCAGCTAAATAGCTCTGCCAGAGTTTTGTTCTGAAAGAAGAATCATATGGACTTCATTCCATGTCACTGATATTGCATATGAAGTGTGTAGATACTCTGGGAATAGCAAAGCAATGCTGTCTCTGTTCAGACAAATACCCATTTTTGACATCTGTTTCCTCATTTCTCACCAGCTCCTTCTAGGATGTGCGTTAGTTCTGACAGCAGCAATATTGACACTTCTCTGTCTCAGTAAAAACTACTACACTTAAGTTATGAAGAATGAGAGATACATAGCATAACCTACATATGAAGAAACAAACCAGGGAGAAAGAATGATGTGCAAAGATCTTAGTAGAAGGTTGTTATACTCAAAACAGTTACAGCTTTTAAGAGGATCACCACCTTGAGCTGTTCTAGAGGATGATCTGTGTTTGATACCCATAGAATTTTCTATCCTTATCTGAATTACTAGCAATTTTATGTGTACGACAGACTTTTGTATTATTGTGTCATTGACATTGTGTGCATGTTTGTGGTTAGCCTCTGATGGTCCCCTGCTTTGATGAAATCTGCTCTCTTCAGGGTGCTTACATATTCTCTAATCAATGGATCTCACCTATGAATGTTCAAAAGACAATTTAGCTTAGCAGAAAAATCCCTGTTGAAACAGAGGTAAAAGAGTTTTCTCTTATGCCATTTCTCACTGTAATCATAGTGTGGCAGATACAAAAACAAGAACTCTTACCATTTCCCAATGATCAGACAAACCAAGTAGGAACATAGTCATTAGAGAGGTGGAAAATGCAGATTCATAACTCGGCTGCAGTGACTCCTTAACTAAATATATCATAGTTCAAACTGCAAAGCCTAAGGACATTCAGATCATAACAGACAATTATTCATAATAACCAATTCCTTTTGTGGTAGATGGGCATCTTAGATTCACGGTCCACTTCAAGCTCCCAGGTAGAACATGATGTTGGCTCTCTGTCATGAAAAATGATTATTCATCTTTTTGTTATTCCACCATGAAAACAACACTGTTTTCAAAGTTAGACTGTACTCAGTTTCATGCTGATACAGAAAAGAAATAATTTCAAAATAACACATTCTTCTTGAGCTATATTTATATGTTTAAGCTCTTCAAACTCTTGACTCCTGAGATTTCTTTAGTTACCATTTTTTGACATAAAATTGTAGTTTCTTGCAATAAAACATTGGAGAAAACAGAGTTCATATAAACTTTATTTGAAGCCAAAAAAATATAACTCTTGTAACAGGACAAAAATTATATACAACCTAGAAAAACAAGGAGTTTCTTGATTTAAAGCAAAACCGAAAAAGACGACCCTGTGCAACAATTAGAAATATGCATTATAGATGTCAGAAACCTGTTAAATTGTATTTTCCCTTGGAAATATCTAGTCATTGATGTCCTTTGGTAGTAAGTAATGATCTGAAAAAATTATGTTAAAAAGACAAAAACAATACAGGGTATGTGAGAAGTTTGTCCTTACTCTCTATCTTTCTCTCTTTATTTCCTTGTAATTGTATTACTAAAATGGATTTTTTTTTATTTTTTTCTGAATGAAATAAAGTACATTAAAGCACAAAAGCCTTGCTTTCGGAGTTGAGAGAATTTTTATTGTCTTGCAATAAATCTCAAGAAGCAAGTACTTGTGATAGAAACACTGAGATGTTCCTGGCTACATAATACAGTTACTAGGCACTGAGCTATGCATGTATGCGCACACATACTTTAAAATAAATTTAGCCAAGCAGAGTAAAATAAATTTTCAAAGAGCAAAAGCTGAGCTAAGCTTTTTAATGCAAAAAGTCAGCTTGATTAAGGAATCAGACCACCCACCACTGGAAGAAAAATGTTTGTCCCATATATTATGCATCTTTGGTATCCACAGGCTGATATGAAGAATTTCAAGGTGGAACTCTACTGACTGGGTAATGAAAAAAAGATGCATTGAGACAATAAAAGAAAGCCAAAAAGATTTATGAATTCATGAATTTACATTCTCCATAGCCAAAAATTAAACCCTCCTTTACAGAAGTCTTCAGCATGTTCACATTAAGGGTTCAAATCATGAAGCTACTTGCGTACATGCTTAACTCTAACCTTATTTATTAAAGCAATCTAAATATGTGCTTAACATTTACAAGTGCTTAAAAGCCTTACTGAATTAAGGCCTACATATCTGATCCAAAGCCCTTTGTCATCACTATGAATCTTTCTATCAATCAGAAAGACCTTTATGTTTTTGCAGGGGCAATACTTAGCTAGTATGTTAGAATATGTTCCTAAGTACCCATCAGACCATAAAACTAAGATTAAAATTAACATTTTGAATCACAAATTGCATTGCTTTGGTTTTGTTTGTTAGCTCTTGCTTGCATTTGTCTTTGTTATTAATACTATTGCTGTGTGCCAAGCTTAGTTTCTGATATGAAATTGAAGTGCTTGTCTTGTAGAATGATAAAATATTTGATTTGACTTGAGTACACCTTTTGCTTGCATAGAGAAGACTAATTTATTTGATTAAAGAATTGCCCTATTACTGTTACATGAAATCAGCACAACTTATATAAATATTTCCCTTGTCAAGATGGGAGGGATGTGTTTGTATTGTAACAGTTGCAAAACCTCATTCCTTCTGTGCCATCTCATAGAGGCTGCTCTTAAAATGGCAGACATTTTCTAAGAAGAAATACCTAAATTTATAATAGTTTTTCTTTCTTTCAGTAAAATGGTGCTATTGAAGTTGCCACCTTATTGCCACCATGGTTTTCTCTAAGGGAAAGCTGCTTTTTCTTCACAGTAACTTACCACTTCCTCCTCAGCTCAGATAAGGACATTCAGCATCTCCTTAAGGAGTGATTTAATACATATTATTTTCCCTATAAGAATTATTTAGGAAAGATACAGAACATAAAGTTCAACTGGAGCACCTGAGTTTAGAAATGCAATGGTTAATGTCCCCAGAAGTGCTCATTCGCTGAGGTCTTGATCCAAATTTCACTAAGCCTAGTGTGATTATAACTTTGATAACTGGAAAGTGTACCCACATTGCAGTTTGAGTCAGTTGAAGACATGAAGCATATGAAGTACTGTCTTCTAAAGGTATGAGGTATAGCAAATATATCAGGTAGATAGATGCTAGATAATTAAAATATCTCTCGGTGACTAATAACAACTCCATAAGACAAAGAGTTAATACAGTTCTTGAAGAAGCACAAATGTACTAGCACTGCACTGCATTTTAGATCATATTACCATTTTCAGGACTTCAGTCCCGAAGCAAAATAATGTCTACTGGTGGTGAAAAACCACTGGGCACCACAGAAAAGTAGCTGCTAGCTCTTGCAGTAACAAACTCAGAACTGGAAATAAAGTATCCTATTTATCTGTTTATGAGACAAACAGATTCTGGCAAGGATGAGTACGGACATCACTGAATAGTTATTTTCTAGCCCACTTTTAGTTGTTTGCAATATGGTGAAACTCTTAAGCAAAGTTGGTTAACTATCCTTAAATTTCTTCCTCAAGAAGCAAAGATTGGGTCTGAGGCAACTGGGAAACCTGTGTGGAAGTATTTCTTGTGCAGTTCCCCTTGTACTCTGCAGAGAGCCTAAAGCCACAGCAAATTCCAGAGTCCCTGAGTGACTTGATCTGCAGGGACTGTAGAAGCTTTGGAAAGGTTGTTGCACCAACGGTGTTTCCCAAGAACACCCAAAAAAAAGAGCCTGCCTTGGCCATTTTTTTCACAGCTACCTGTTTCTGACTGAATGAGACTGCTTGCTTTATACGTGCTGAAGCACCACATGGTCACACTGTTCCTCTGCTCACTATTGTTCCTAGGTCATTTCAGGATTTCTAGTCTTTCTAGTTTCCAGAGACCTTCTTTAGATTGCTGCTCTCCTCTATGGTATCAATCAACCAACCAGACTGAGTTAATACATTTATCTGGGACCTTACTGTAAGAAATAAAAATAGGTCCCTTATCCATCCAATCTACTGCCTATTTACATAGCTCAATTAGAGCTCTGCGGACATTGAACAGCTATACCAGTGGATCAGCCCCTGGCTTCATTCCAGCATTGCTACTTTGTTAGTAGCTAGAGGTCCCCACCCCATTATATTGCACTGGGACAGGAAAATAACCTAGTAATTTGGAAACTATTCTGTACTTCTGAAGACCTGCGGCTGGTTTCCTCCTCTGTCATGGACTTCTGTTAGTGGGGAAGTCATTACTAGTGCTGATCAACTTGTGTTGAATCAACACAAGTTTTGTGTTGGTTATTGATCTGGGTCTTTTGTCAAACAGCTGTCCTATTTCTTTTTCCAAGCTTTATTGACTTGTAGGAATTAGTATTATATCAACATACTCAAATAATAATATAAATGAAAAAATATTTTTGTAGAAACTTGAGTGGTCTTTTGCAAAATCAAAGAACATACAGGGACGCTGCATTATGCAGGCAATGTCCTCCTAGCATGGACATCACTTAGACCAGCAGAACAGTTCTAGTGCTTGAACAGCTGATTTCTTGTCACTGTAGATGGCTCCAAGGAAGAACTCTGACTGTTCACTAAAACAGTCAAATTTTCCCTTTTCTTGGTTGCACAGCATTGTGTTCCTATTTTATCCCTGAAGGTCTTTGCAACTCACACCCCCTCAGTCTCAGATTGTCCCACTCATGACTGTGAAGCACATTCCCAGCTCCACGCTTTTTTGTAAGCTTCCTGCATAGGAGCATCTTCGGAAGCAGTATTGTGGGCACTGCTGTTACGGGTACACAAGAAGCACTTACTATTATCCATGTTAATTATTATGAGAAAACTCTTATTTGAGGCACACACAAAAAACAACTCCAAGTCACTTACACTTTAACAGATGACTGTGTGAGTTACCTCTCCTTTGTTACTGGACAGACACTTCAGAGCAGTTGATATGTGATAACCCGATGTAGGGAAGTGTTGAATTAGCTGTACCTCTGGGGTTACTTAAAAGCATGAGGCTTCAAGCACTCATTTGGACTAATTGTGCCTGAGGCTGTCACCAAAACTGAGCAAAATTATCTATACCAAACAAATCATCCTCGTCTTATTAAAAGAGAGTTACTGGCATAGCTGTCAATCAAAGGTAACATGCCTCTGGCTGATTTGCCAGCACAAGTTTTTGTTTGAAACTAGCCAAAGTTTTAAAAGACAAAATGGCAAAGGGGTGTTCACTAGGGACCCAATTAAAATTAAATTCATGTTTAATTATGTGCATTTTCAGAATAGAACAAATACAACTATTTTAAAGTAAAAAATGTATAGCTTCTCTAAGTGGTAAAGTTAATTAGAGTATTTTTTCTGTTACCTCTTCAGGCCATTTTTAAATTAACAATCAACAACTATCTATGAAACCCTTTTCTAGTCCTGAGAGGAGTATATTTAATCATCAAGTGTCAGATCCTCTTTTTTTTCTTTCTGTTTGATAAATTTCCTACTTATGAATTCAGTTTCATATTTACAGAACATAATTCTAAAACAAGAAAGCCCGATGAAACCTTTCAAATTGAGCACAAAACAAACTGTGCCACTGACAGCAACAGGGACCTGAATACGAAGCAGGAGTTTAATGGGATGTTCTTTGTGACATTTAATTTATACTACCAGCAATTTTAGTAAATGTATAGCAAATAGTCCAAACCTTAGACAGAGAATTCATCTAAGAGAACAAATCCTTTGTATGTCAAACACTGATGTAACTGTCTCTGACCTGTTCCCACCATGTAATCTCTTGTGCTCCCATACTATATCTTGCCTACTTGAGTCGTTTATTTTATGAAAGAATTACAGGATAACAATGCCTATGAAAGTCAGAGAATGGATCTGTAGACTATAGAGGCATCTCTAATCCCTATTCAACACCATAAAACATTTAAAAATTCCTATTCCTGTAAGTAAAACTGTCCATATGGTGACTCCATGCTGTGTGAGGCTAAATAAATTGGACAAAAATGAGAATTATTGTCTTAAAGGAGTTCTACACCAAACTTTGCCTTATTCTAACTCTTCTTCCTCTGTAGTCAGTAATGCAATTTACTAAATATATACTCTATACCACAGTAATTTAACTCAAAATAATGTAACAGATAACTTCTGGTCTTTGAAATGAGAAAGTATAACTTCTGAAAATAAAGATTTTTTCCATTTTCTTTCAAGATTTTATATATTAGAAAGGACTAGGCTATCAGAAAGAAACTGGGTACCATACAAATGTTCCCACAGAAAAATGAAATTACAGCATAAAAAAATACCCATTAATAGTGCATGAGAAAACACAAGTAATTTATTTTTAGCTCATCCTTAAAGTGAGAGTGGTTTCTACAAGGGCCAAAACTAAAGCAAATTGAACCCAATGTGAGATTTGTCAATGCGTTAAATGATTCTTGTGTTTAACTCTTTTGAGAACATCCAGGGTTTTCTCCTTTATGGCAATATTGGATGAAAAATACTGCTGCTTCTCTCAGCAGCTAGAACAAAGAACAAAGTGAAATAATAGACACTTGACCTAACAGTTATTTTCAAATAGCTTTCATCCTTGTGCAATGCACCCGGAGCCTGAAATGTTACAAATCACAGTTCAGTCTTGCAGTACAAATTTGGAAAGTGTAAAATATTAAAATTCAGAAGGACCATTACTTAAGAAGACATTTCCCTACTTAAGAAGACATTTGCTTAAACTATAGTGATTTTATTATTCTCTCTGTGCAAATAACACTACTCTTTCTATCATTTATGTATGATAGTTGCATAGATGATATACTTAGAAAGGTAACAATAAATAAAGGAGAGCCCCTGAACCACAGAAATCTTAGAGTTTCTCAGACAAAAGTGTACAGTGAGATACATATTCCTGAATAATGAAATTCTTATTCATATTTAATACAAGCTTGGTTTCAGTGGGATCAGTATGACACATTTTTTTTTATTACAAGTAAAAGACTCAATTAGTTGTGTAAAAGCAGTAGAAAGGAAATGAAGAAGCAAAAGACATAGTTTGACATGAATGGTTTTATTTATGCTGTTATTATATCTCATTTCAATTAGTTACTTATGGCTAAATGGAAGGTGAGAATCCATTTTCCTAATTTTGTTTGAAATATTTCTCATGGTTTCCCACAGACACTTATGTAGCAGTGCTAACTGTATGTGCTTCTATTGGTCTTCTTCTAATGACTTTTGAATGTAGGATTTTATTCAGTCAAATCTGCCAAGGAAGGTTCCAAAAGTGTAGAATGGATTCAGAGATGACCACATTTCCACCACTTGTATGAATAAGTAAGGGTTGGATGTCTGTTAAAGTGCCACAGCTCTTAATGCTACAGCATGAGTTCAGTCCCTTAGAAGACAAAGTGGTATCCACTTTGCAGAGAAACCATATAAATGATCCAGGTTTGGAGCTGGGAAAAATTCAGTTGGAACTCATCCCTCCTTGACCATCCAGGTCGGTTCATCATAAATCATATAGAGAGGAATTTATCACCTGCCTGTAAATGTCTACAGTGTAGACGTGTACATCTGGGTTAGTCATGCTTTTTATAGTCAGTAGGGAGCAAAAGGCACTGCAAGGGCACAATTTGTCTGACCTGCTTTAGACATCTATTTTAAGATGAGATAAATTGTGCCCTAGAAATGCCAACTTCTCTCCGTTGACTGCAAAGGCAGTCTAAGGCAACTTACTCAAATATAGATGGTCATTTAAATCTCCACCAAAAAGCATGGGAAATCAAGGTACTTCCTCAGCTGCTTAACAGAATTTTAACTCTGAAAAAAACATTTCATATGCTCATGACTCATCTGAAAAATAACGTGACATTTTTTAATTGAAGTTTTTGAAAAAAGCTGAGTCAATTGTGTGTTTCTCACATGGGAACAAGTACATTGTCTTTCCATTATCTGTTTAGATGTTTGTTATATGTATGCATATGCACAGACATGGGCAGTGCAGATTTTTCTAGGCCTCTTACTGCCTGGTGCTTTGGTTGTGTGACCATGTCATGGAGAATCTCAGCCTGGAGTATGTGCCAGGTAATGGAGCTAAAGTGAGGTGATAAAGACCATAGCTCAAACTTGCAGGCAGGAGTTATTGCCTTCAACTGATATTCTGTAAAGCCTGAAACCTTCCCAGGTGAAACTGTCTGGCAACAAGTCCTCTTCCACATGGGCTCAATAGTGGTGGATGAGTCCAACTAGAGATTAAAAGATCTGTGACCTGCTGCCTGTAGTCAGTCTGGCCAAGGAAAGAGGAGATACTCTGGCTCTGCATTGCAGGTATGGGAGCTACAGCTCTCATTTCAGGGAAATGTAAGGGAGTTCTCAATCTCAGTGCATAAATGAACTTTCAAATGCACAAAGAGAGCAAGTGTGTCCATAATCATGTGTAATACCTGTGTATTATACACAAATATGTAGCTCCATTTCATTATGCGTATATATATCTACCTAGGTCTAGTAAGTGCATAGTTGTGACATGTATTATGGTAATACTAGCAGGAATCAGACTAGGGAAACAATCTAGTAGTCAGCACATTTTTCAAAAGCACTATAAAAAAAATTAATCTAATATGCTCCCCTTCCTAATAGTTTCAGTGTTTGATCTTCTCTTGTTGCTGCTTGACTGCATGAACTCCCAAAAAGAAAGCAATGGAATATTTGAAGCAGTCTTTTTGTTTACTATGTGCTCTCTTAGTCTGTTAGCTTTAACATACTGAAAGAATGAAATTGATTTAACTTGGAAACCTATGATAATAGGCTTATAAGAAATACATTTATAAAATTATGTTTGCAATTCACAGACTTCTACAATTCTGAATTGATTTCTCTATTCACATTTCTTAGTCCTCACCTCAGCTTTTCTTTTTTCCCCACTTAATTTTTCATCCCTGTTTTATTAACTTTACAGTGTTTCCCTCCACATTTCATTTTGTTTAGATTCTCCCAGAATTCATGGGGATTATTTTTCCAAGGATTACAGACTTCAAGCTTCAAACTCTCAAGTGTTGTGATGTGGTTGCTATCATTCTGTTCTGTTTTTACTCCTGGCAACTGTCTTGTTCATTTAGACTAGAGATAACATACATTATTTTGGGTTCTAACCGTGTCTTCTGTAGTTAAATGAGTGGATCTTTTTTTGGTGTGGCCTCTTAGATACTGAAGTAACTGTTATGACTGATAATATTAATGGCCAAAAATACTCAAACTTCCAGGAGAAAGCTGGAAGCTCTTGCTTTTGAGCAAAACAAAAGTCATTGAAAGGATTTTAAGTACTATGCCTGAGTACTGTGGTTTTTTCACTGGCATTTGTCTTTATACACTTGGAACTCCATGCTTGGCAATTAATATGGTCTAGTTTCTAGCTATAGTGATCAGAATATTTATCACCAGGAGGTAGGCAAAGACCTATAGCATTTCAAAGGCCAGAATAAGAGAGGTTGCAACAGACAGCTGAGAAATTTGATTTATGTTACATGGCCAAGGGCTATTTAGGAAGGTTCCATCACATTTGTGAAGTTTCCTCTGCACATCCAAGTAAATATTTTTTTAATATTCTCAATTTCTATATAGATCCTCCCACCAAAATAATGTTGTTGGGTTATATCAGCAAAGCAAGAAGAGACAAAACTTGGAAGGGGGTGTGACAACATCTGGTAGGCGTTCAGTAATTCCACTTGTGACAAATGTCACTAAATAGTGATTTTTTAAAAATAATAAATATTAGGTAAATTTCAAGAAAAAATCATTGACATTTAAGAAAAGTGTTGGAAAAAAAGCCCATTTCAGTTACATCTGAGTTCTTTAGTCCAAAGTGAAAAATTTTGGTGAATAGTTTCAGTGCAAAAAAGAGATACAAGTTTTATGTGAAAGAAGTGGATGTGATACAAATAATCATAGAATCATTCTAGACTAATAGAATGGTTTGGGTTGGAAGGGACCTTAAAGATTCTCTAGTTCCAACTCCCCCTGTCATGGCCAGAGACACCTTCCACTAGACAAGGTTGCTCAAAGCCTTATCCAATCTGGCTTTGCACACTAAGGGGGATGGGGCAGCCACAGCTTCTCTATGCAACCTGTTCCAGTGTCTCACCACCCTCAGACTAAAGAATTTCTTCCTAATATCTAATCTAAATCTGTCTTCTTTCAGTTTAAAACCATCACCCCTTGTCCTATCCCTACACTCCCTGATAAAGAGTCACTCATCACTGGTTGCCACTTGGACATTGAACTGTTAACCACAACTCCTTTAGTGTGACCATCCAGACAATTCCTTATCCAACCAGTGGTCCATCTGTCAAATCCATGTCTCTCCAATTTAGGGACAAGAATGTTGTGTGAGGCAGTGTCACATGCTTTGCAAAAGTCCAAGTACATGATGTCAGTTGCTCTTCCCTTATTCATCAATGTTGTAACCCCATCATAGAAGGCCACCAAATTTTTCAGACACAATTTTTTTTTAGTGAAGCCATGTTGGCCAATCACCTCCTTATTTTCCATGTGTCTTAGTCTAGTTTCCAGGAGTATCTACTCCATGATCTTTCCAGGCAAAGAGGTGAGACTGACTGGCCTGTATTTCTACAGGTCTTCCTTTTTTCCACTTTTTAAAAATCAGATTTATGTTTTCGCTTTTCCAGTCAGCGGGAACTCCACCGGGCAGCCGCGACTTCGCAAATATAATGGAAAGCGGCTTAGCAACTTCATACACCTGAGTACTCGTGGATGCATCTCATCAGGTCCCATGGATTTGTGCACCTTCAGGTTCCTCAGATGGTATTGAACCTGATCTTTTCCTACAGTGGGTTGTTCTTCATTCTCCCAGTCCCTGCCTTTGCCTTCTGCAACTTGGGGGTGTGACTAGAGCACTTGCTAGTGAAGACTGAGGCAAAAAAGTTGTTGAGTACCTCAGCCTTCTCCATATCTTGGGTAGTCAGGTCTCTCATTTCCTTCTGAAGAGGGCCCCTAATCTTCCTTTTATCACCAATGTACCTATAGAAGCTTTTCTTGTTGTCCTTGATGCCTCTGGCCAGATTAAACTATATCAGGGCTTTAGCTTTCCTAACCTGATCCCTGGCTGCTTGGACAATTTCTCTATATTCCTCCCAGGCTATCTGTTCTTGCTTCCACCCTTAGTAGGCTACCTTTTATGTTTGAGATTTTCCAGGAGTATCTTCTTCATCCATGCAGGCCTCCTGGCTTTTTGCCTGACCTCCTCTTTGTTGGGATGCATTACTCCTGAGCTGGGAGGAGGTGATCCTTGAATATCAACCAGCTTTCTTTGGCCGCTATTCCCTCTAGGTCTTTGTTCCATGGTACTCTACCAAGCAGATACTTGAAGAGGCCAAGGTCTACTCTCCTGCAGTCCAGGGTAGTGAGTTTTTTTTTCACTCTTCTCCCTGCCTAAGGATATTGAACTTCTCCATTTCATGGTTGCTGCAGCCAAGGCTGCCCTTGAGCTTCACATTCCTCACCAGTTCCTCCTTGATCCAGCATAGCATCTCTCCTCCTTGGTTCCTCTATCACTTGGAGAAATAAGTTATCATCAACACATTACAGCAACCTCCTGGATTGCTTATGCCCTGCTGTGTTGTCCCTCCAACAGATATCGGAGTGGTCAGAAGTCCCCCATGAGGACCAGGGCTTGTGAACGTGAGGCTGCTCCTATCTGTCTGTAGAGGGCCTCATTTGCTTGGTCTTCCTGATTGGGTGCCCTGTAGCAGACCCCCACTATAATGTCACCTGTCCCTGCCCTCGCTTTAATCTTGATCCATAAGGATTCAGGCAGGTCCTCATCCATCCACAGGTAGAGCTCCATGCACCCCAGATGCTCATTGACATAAAAGACGACACCCCCTCCTTGTTTCCCTTGCCTGTCCTACCTGAACATCTTGTATCCTTCCATTCCAACACTCCAGTCATTGTAGCCACACCACCATATCTCTGTCATACCAATAAGGTCACAGACCTGCAGGTGTGAACACATCTCTAAGTCCTCTTTTTTATTCCCCATGCTACATGTGTTTGCATGGAGGCATTTAAGTTGAGCCCCTGATAAGGCTGACCTACTGGCTGGACTACAGGTGCTCTCCATCTGACCTGCGATCCTTCTCCAGGCTCTGGGCATCTATTGCTGGCACTGGCATCAAACTGGTAAGAGTGGGATGGATTGAGGTTCCCCGCCCCCAACAACTTGAGTTTCAAGCCCTCTTCACCAGCATGGCAAGCTGCTGACTGAAGGCGTTCTTCCCCTTCTCTGACAGATGGACCCCATCACCCCTCAGCAGACCAGGTTTCTTAAAGCAAGTCCCTGGCTGTGGCGCTAGTCCTATAACCATAAGTTGATTTGCCAAATTTGACTGGTCCTTTTAAACCCCTTCCCTTTGATTGGGAGGACTGATGAAAAAAAAAAAATGATTAAACTATGGCACTTGTTATCCACACTCCTTACTTCCCACATTCATTTAAAACTAAAACTACTTTTGTCAAGGTTTTTGTGGGGAGGAGAGTAGAAGGTAAAGAAACAGTACACAAATTTCAAGATTAAAATAAGTTTTTTAAACAATGCTTAGATACTTAATTTACTGTAATAGGCAGGAAACAGCCTGTTCACGACAGGGAGCTGACTCTTTTACACATAAACACAGCTTCTTTGACTACTTTGCTGTACTTCAGGAACAAATGAAATGATGAATACAGTTTCTATTAGGCAGAAACCCCAGGAAATTGGTAGTTACAGATTCTAGCAACTAGACTGGTGGAGTGTTAATGATTAGTTACTTTTTACTGTGTATTACTCTGATAAAAAACATTTTATCCAGGATTAGTGGCTAAGGTAAGCATCTGTCTATTTTTTCTTCTTAAAGTGTTATTGAAATTATAAAACCAGACTCCAGAAGAACTGCAAATTTAGTGGCTTTTTTGCTGTTGTAATTGTATGTTGTATTTCTCTAGCAAATGCTTGTAGATAATTGTTGCATTTGTACTTTTACAGGTGGGCTGAAAATGAAATATAGATTACTATTGCTGAAGAAGGTATAACAAAAGATATGAGCAATAAATTACTGTGTTTGCTTCAAGCATGTAAAAGGCAATGCTTTTTCCAATTGCTTTGTTCATTCAGCAGTTTTCCTGTGGACAAAAGACATTTTTACACAGTCAAAAGAATAGTCATCTATCTGTTAGACAGAGACTCTGTGGTTATGTGCTATCATGACCTTTATACCCCATAAAATGGAAGTGTTCCTCTGATGTAGGAGAAAGAAAAGATTTTCTTATTTTCTTGTTTATTTTCGCACAGTGTATGTTGTAGTTTTTGAATCTCCAGTTCAGTGCCAGATTCCTGTTTGGGGAATGAGGAATGGCTTGCCATTTCTGCAGCTCTAACTTGCTTCCTCAGCATGTTCTCAAGCATCCACCAGCAGAATCGTATTACCAGAGGTCACTGAAGAGGCTGCTCCTGACAGTATGTGTTATAACAGAGAGTCATCATTGTTGCAGCCATAATTTTTATTAACATTACTCACAACCTGTAAATGCCAAGAGTAATTCAGGCTCAAACCCTTTTCTCACTCTCCTCCCCACAACTACTTCCTTCATTTTCCTGCCAGCTTGCTTGTCTCCAGGGTTTCTTTGAAATACTGACCTGCTAAATTAGAACAGCAACCACAAGTAGATTTATTTAACTTTGAAAGCCTTGTTGGCAGAGTCTTTTCACTTTGTTGTGAAGTAACTTTTGCATTGGAAGAGCATCTTAATGTGGCATTATTCTGTTCATTCATTTTTATCACAAGCACAGCTTTCTTTCCCATAAAATCCAGAACTTTATTTCATTAATTGTCAATGTGATTACTTACTCTACAGTGTAATGAACATTATCTGCAGTGTTTGGTGTGCTTTTCTGCCTGGTGCTCAAAATGTGTTACTGTGAGCACTGAAAAAAAAAGGTTTTGTATATTTGTATGAAAAAGTCTTGCTTTGCTAAGTGTATTTACACTGGCCAGGAATGGCAAGGGGAAGACTCTTGCCAAAAAGACGTATTCCTTGGGCATTTTACTCATTGGCAGCAGCTAGTTTTGGCACCCTACTCCCAATTCATCGCTGTCGGAGACTCCCAGTTGTCACTGGGCAGATCTATGTGGGTGCCCTGGCTGCACTTCCCCTCCAGCGCAGCTCTGTCCTTCAGGGAAGCCAGGGCAGAAGGCAGCATGAGAGGGTTGGAGCAGAGGATGGACACAAGGCACTGTGTGCACTATGCATTTACTGCAGAAAATTTTGGATCAGTTGGGAAGACCTTTAGGTGCACTAATGTGGACCAATGGCCCAAATAATAGACTGATACCTCTCTTGGGACTTCAGTAGCTTCAGTGTATGAGACTGTGTGACTCAACTGCCTTGTTTTGGCAGATCAATGCATGGGTAAGAATGAACATACATCTCCCTGCATCTGCCTATATAGAAATATCCAAAGACATCAGTGGACTTTAAATCAATGATAGATTAAAGCAAAATGCTTCAGGTGAGACAGCAAAACATTCAGATTTAGTGGGCACTCAATGTTCCTCACCAATGGTGAACCGCCAAATCCTAGTTAAATCGAAAGTGTGAATAGTTAATCCAAGCACAATATAAAAGGTGCTGTCAATTAGACCTCAAAGTACCTTTTACTGTTAACCTCTTACCTTTACATGACAGTACGGGACTGTCAGTATTTTCTTTTCATCATAGCAAATTTGCATTCAGTAAGGCCAAACACACGTCTACACCAGAAAACCCAAATCATCCTTCAGATAAGACTGCTGGATTCAATTCTAATAGCTATTTGCTAACTGAAAGCTTCCACTATGAATGATTTTTATATTAAAATGAAAGACTTTCTCATAATTCCTTTGCTGCTGCTGCTACAGACACTTCGCATGTACTGTTTTTGGACATAAATGGTTCCACCTTTCATGATGTCACAACTTCAGTCCTCATCAGGTACATTAAGCTTGTGATGAAGGATTTTATAAATTACAAATTACAACATAATGTAACTTTTGACCAGAAAAGATTGTAGTAATTAAAGCCTGATCATTTGAGCTCATTATAGCATTAAATTTCCTATGGCACAAAAATATTTATTAAGGGCATAAAAAGCAAGGATAAACACTCAGCCTTTTTGTCATTATTATTTAACTACTCTAGTCACTGAACCTGTTTGGTTCCATTTCTGTGAATACTACATTATTTGACCTACCTTGACCAATACGTTTTACAATCTGGAGTCATCCATTAAACTTGTGAAATGACTTTGCCAATACAGCTTGTACAAAAAGTCAATAAGTAAAAAATGGTTCTCCTATGGGCTGTCTTAGCATTTCTTGCCATGATTAATACAAGCAATTGTCTCAGTTTGACTCTTCAGGGAACCGATAACTAAACAGAAATAATGATGCTATTTGAAGGCCAAGAAAAACTTGCATTTTATACCATTCCCTGGAGTTTACATGCAAAATATATTTAATATGTGCCAGTTTTACTGTGTTACTAAAAGACATGGGAAGGTGATAGTGGGGATACTAATATTTCAGTCACTTACTGAAAGTGCCAAATGCAGAGTATGCTGGCAGTGCATGATACAGCAATGATGAATTTTCTTTGCCAAATATGATAAATAATGTTAGCCTAGCCTTTTTAGGTTTCTATTCCAGTGGCTATGCCTCTACCTATGAGAAGTATCTCAGACTAATAAAAAACCAGTCTATCTCCAGAATTAGCTTAACCATTATAATGTATACTAATTATACATATCAAAACAATATGAATATCACAAACTCTGTTGCCTAAAATTGTACAAGCAATTGTCTTTCACGTTACTCTATGTTTTGAAAAGTCTGACACTCATCTTTCACAATCTCAAAACTTTTTGAAGGGAGACCTTTCATTAGTATTCAGATGATGTGGCATTTGTAAGATGCTGCTGGCCAGCATTTAGCTTCATTTAGACCCGTTATTAGAGAGAGATTTTTTTTTTTTTTAAAAATCAGGATCATGAGAGAGAAAGGGAGTGTAATAATTAAAACAGTCTCCAACAGAACATCATGCCTATTCTCTGCTAAAAATGGTCTTCCTATTATTAAACACAAACTATTCTCTCCTTCTAATCTAGAATTAATTTTTGCAATGTTTCTATTATTTATGATTTTCTGTGTCATCAGCTGCTCAGCAGATTAACAATACTTTTCTTTCTGAGAGTAATTATAATGGGAGAGCTTTTGTATTCATCAGACTTTTTAATGAGGTTATTAATACTTACATCTCATTACATCTGTTGAATCATAATTTAATCTTTAATTACTACATGCATTTGTGTGTTTTGTGTATCTGTATATGTACATGCTGATTATTGGAATTGTTTATATCACAGAGGCTAAGAATAATTCATTTTAGACAAGAAAACAGTTATTGTGCCATTGTTTTCAGTAGAATTAATGTGTCATAGACATTCTGATCTTTTGGCTATTGATCAGAGAATTCTTTAATTTAACATTTAATTTAACATTTTAGAACCCAATTCTAATCCTGTTAAGTCAATGGAGAAACTCCCACTGATTTCAATGGCTGTTCTGTCAGGTCATTAATATATTTTATTACTACATCTCTTTATTTCTTATGACTTTTAATACTACTTGAAATGAAGGACAAACTGGAACAGTGGACAGCAAGAAGGATGCATAACTACTTCAAGTGAACTACTCTTAGAAGATGCCGAAATTGTATTCGGTGAAGAGAAATGAATTGTGACCTTTTTTTCTCCCAACCTGAAAGTCCTCTCAGCAAAGCTGGGGTAAAGATAAAGAAGCCACCAGGAAACCTGGAGAATGCTTTGGCCTTGATCCAACAAAGCACTCAGACAAACGCTTATCTTTAAGCATGTGAATACTCCCACTTGAGCCAATGGACAACTCTACCACATATGTCTGGCTATTTGCTGCCTGAGTAGATGAAGGGGGTAGGAATTTAATAGTGGGTTTGTTATTACAGTCATGATTAGGGCCATGCTCTGGTCACAGGTACAGCCTAATTTTTATGGAATTCTAAATTTCCACTGCCTAAACTTGAAAACTTAAGCTGACAGTTCACTTCTTATAACACTGTGTTGAGCCACTGAAAGACCTAAATTGTATGTTCTGAAAATCAAGAGGTGACTTGGGATGGGATTCCTTTTCACTAACTTCAGCCTTCTGGCATCTAGCCTATGTTAGTCATGAGAGGAGTTCTTCTAGGGGAATTTGTATCACTTATAATTATTTTACTTTTAAATGGGATGAATTATCCTTTCAGATTTCCTAATTGTTTCCAGAAGTTACAGAGGGAGATAGAGAAACAACTTACTACACCATCACCATTTTTATGATATCTAAAATTAGTGCTGTGATGAAGCTGAACATAAATTTGTACCTTTAACAAGTGTCCCACTGGCCCAGCTGAACCTATAGTGTTTAGGTATGTATTTATAGTATTAGGAATATTATATTATTAGTAGGTATATTATTTATAGTATCTAGGAAATCCAAAACTCTCCTAGCTTTTACTAGGAATAACAGCTCTGAAATCCTGTAATTTCTCTAAACAATTTTTGCCTTTGCCATCTGCATGACAAAATTAAACTTGCCAGTTATAATTCTGCAACTGGCTTGACAGTACTCAGTTTGTTTAAGTGAATGTCCAGGTGGGTGATATCTTTTTATGAGAGAGTTGGTGGCTTCATCAATAGTTTACTATGGAGACAAAATACAATTTGACAGCAATAATGAGGATGTCTTCTACATTTTCAGTTGGGGAAGAAAGGTATTCCTGCAAACATCACTCATTTATTCTTACTAAACTGCCCTGTTAGAGAGCTTCTCCATATGTTTTTCTGGCACAGGAATAAAAAGTTCAGTGAATGGGAGTTATGTAGTTTTTCAATTAATTGACAGGAAGGCATTTTTTTACCTGCAAGAAAATACAGATCTATTTATCTTCATGTGGGAAAAAATATACAGTCTGTCTATCAGTCAACCTAACAAGCTACACCCCACACTCTGGCAGTACTGTTACACACCAAGGTTTTGGGGCTTCATTTCTGAAGTCACTGACTTCCCATGGTAGCTCTGGCTGTGCTCACCTGCAACTGCTGCCGTTCCCTGGCTGCTCGGCTGCTCCCACATCTTGCTCTTCAGCACAGAAAGGGATGCTTGTGCACGACATACCGAAGCTGGCAATGAGTGAGAAACCTTGTTCAGTCTGTCTACATCGTGTTTTGCAGACACCTGATCGTGAGGCTTATTTTTCATTCACTTGCACCTGAGTGAATGGTATTACTGTTGCTGAACCTGAACTACTGTGTTGAAACTCAAACTGTATTACCTCTATATTACATTACATGGACTTATCTCACATCTGTCTGAAAACAGTGTAGATGACTTAAGGCTTTGAGGATTAGGATCTTACATTGTCGCTAGGACACTCAGTGGTTTGCAAATATTTTTCCCCAAATATGAGTTGCTTTTTATGTGTAGTAGCTCATAGTTATGTGGTCTTTATGTGTGTAGCAGCCCTATGGAAAAACTTGTATCTCATTCTCAAAGACAAATTCTCAAGTACAGGCTACATAGAGACATAAAGATTAGTTTATAACAACCTTTCTGAAGAGAAGTCAATTTATAAAATCAGATTTTTTTTATGGTGTTATCAAAATACTGGTTTTAGCTTTCAGTTTCATTCAACATGGAGAAAAAAATATTAAAGAAAAATGGTAAGAAATATTTTTTGGCCAGAATAGCTTCTTTTCCCATCTTAGCACTTTTTAATTAGTTGAAAGATAAACCAGGTGGAGAAAATTGTGTGACTGCTATTTAGAATGACGAATTTACAAAGAATTTTAGTGCTTGTTCAGCTGGTGGTTTTGTCTGTGACTGTGTGTAAAGATCTCCTGTTTTTTCTGGGTTATGTTCTATGGTGTTTATGAACACATAACTTGATTTCCCAGATGAAGAAAATATAACGTAAAATCCAAGTAAGTGGATCATTAACTCAGTGAAGAAATGGAAGACCATAGCTGATTTTTAATTTTTTTTCCAAATGGAAGATAATTAAAAGGATCTATCTTGTTTTATAGTATAACTCTTGTTCTTAATGTCACGGAATCACGGAATCACGGAATTGTTGGAGCTGGAAGGGACCTCTAGAGATCATCTAGTCCAACTCCCCTGGCAAAGCAGGATTGCCTATAGCACATTACTCAGGACTGCATCCAGGTGGGTCTTGAAAATCTCCAGAGAAGGGGACTCCATAACCTCCCTGGGATGCTGCAAAGTTGAACAAGCATTATGCCCATGTTGGCTGGATTCTGATTTGTTTTATTTTGTAAATTTGTCCAAAAAAGGCTAGATTTGGAATTACCTTCTGAGCTGCCTTAGACTAGCTGCCCTGTAAGTGGTACCCCTATGCAGCGTCACTGCAGAAGAGACCTTTTTTTGACTTCCTATTGTCAATCAGCTCTGAAGCTGGCAAGAGATCAATATCAGCGTTAACTGAAGTTCATTGTGTATACTCAGAAACAATGAGCTCTGGTACATTCTCTAGAAAAGAGAGTGATAAATATAACCACAATTAGCATATGATACTCCCAGGTGCGTGTCTTTAGGTGTGTATTAAATGAGGGAAGTTTCAGGGATTCTACTCAAATATAGAAAGATATGATTGGTATTCTGCCACTGAAAGTCCTCAGAAAGGACTAAGCAAAAGAAACAATATGTCAACTTCTGAACACTAGCCTGAATTTTACTTTCTAATTACGTGACCTTTAGTGTGCTGCTTTTGTCTGGGATAGAGTTAATCTTCTTCAAAGTTCCTAGTATGGGACTGTGTTTTGGATTTGTGCTGATAACTGTTTTGATAATATAGAGATGTTTTTGTTACTCTTGAGCAGTGCTTACACAGAGTCAAGGCCTCTTCTGCTCCTTACACTACCCCACCAGTGAGTAGGCTGGGCGTGCACAACACATTGGGAGGGGACACAGCCGGGACAGCTGTTATGGCTTTTTTGCTTCCCAAGTAACTGTTAACGCCTGATGAACACATGCTGTCCTGAAGATGGCTGAACACTTGCCTGCTGATGGGAAGCAGTGAATAAATTCCTTACTTTGCATTGCCTGCGTGAGGGACTTTTGCTTTACCTATTCAACTGTCTTTATTTCAGCCCATGAGTTTTCTTGCTTTTACTCTTCTGATTCTCTCCCCCATCCTGCTGTTGGGCGAGTGAGCAAGTGTCTGAGTGATCCTTAGTTGCTGGTTGGTGTTAAACCACGATACCAAGGTAATCTGACTTAGGTATCATCTATTTGTATCATCTAATAATCATTCTTTGAGGCTCAAAGCCTAAGAGAAACTGTGACAAACTGTTATTCATGTTTTCTTGATCAGAAAACTGTTTTATGAAACAGTAATTTTTGATATTACCACAAAAACAGTAGTCAAACGCTGGCCTTCTAATTCCTTCTTCTGTATTTAATCCAGCAAAACACTATTGCTCTGCTAAGGCATGTTATTGGTCTGCTAAGGCACATGGAAAATAAGGAAGTTATCAGTGACAGTCAACATGGCTTCACTAACAGCAAATCGTGCCTGACAAATTTGGTGGCCTTCTATGATGGCGTTACGGTGTGAACAGGTAAGGGAAGAGCAACTAAAGTCATCTACCTGGACTTGTGTAAAGCATTTGACACTTGACACTGTCCCACACGACAACCTTGTCTCTAAATTGGAGAGATGTGGGTTTGACATATGGACCACTCAGTGGACAAGGAATTGGCTGGATCACCATGTTCAAAGGGTTGCAGTCAATGTCTCAATGTCCAAGTGGAAGCTAGTGATGAGTGGTGTTCCTCAGGGATTGGAATTGGGACCAGAGCTGTTTAGCATCTTAGTGAAATAGACAGTGGGATAGAGTGCACCCTCAGCAAGTTTGCCAATGACACCAAGCTGTATGTTGTGGTTGGCACATTGGTGGGAAGGGATGCCATCCAGAGGGACCTTGACAGGTTTGAGAGGTGGGCCTGTGTGAACCTCATGAAGGCCAAGTGCAAGGTCTTGCAGGTGTATTGGGGCAATCCCAAGCACAGATACAGGCTGGGCAGAGAATGGGTTGAGAGCAGTCCTGAGGAGAAGGACTTGGGGGTGTTGCTTGATGAAATGATCAACATGATCTGGCAATGTGCTCTTGCAGCCCAGAAAGCCAACTGTATCCAGGACTGCATCAAAAGAAGCATAGCCAGCAGGTCGAGGAAGGTGATTCTGCCCCTCTATCCTGCTCTGGTGAGACCCCACCTGGAGTACTATATCCAGCTGTGGAGCCCCTAAAATAAGAAGGACATGGACCTACTGGAATGAGGAGGGCCACGAAGATATCAGGGGGCTGGAGCATGTCTCCTATGAAGACAGGCTGAGAAAGTTGGGGTTGTTCAGCCCAGAAAAGAGAAGGGTCTGGGCAGACCTTTTAGTGGCCTTCCTGTACCTAAAGGGGGCCTACAGGAGAGATGGGGAGGGCCTCTTTATGAGGGACTGTAGTGATAGGACAAGGGGTAATGGTTTTAAACTGAAAGAGGGTAGACTTAGAGCAGATATTAGGAAGGAACTCTTTACTGAGGCACTGGCATAGTTGCCCAGAGATGTTGTGAATGTCCTATCCCTGATAGTGTTCAAAGCCAGGTTGGATGGGGCTTTGAACAACCTGGTATAACAGCAAGTGTTCCTGCCCATGGCAGGGGGGTTGGAACTCAGTGATCTTTAGGATCCCTTCTAACTCTAACCATTTTATGATTCTATGATTATTGCTCAAATTGTGAAGAAGTGAAGGGAAAGATGACAGAGAAAAACAGGACATTTCCCAGCATAAGACCTGCAGTTTTCTATCATGTATGTTTTTCAAAGTCAAAGGACAGCCTGTAGGGATCCTACTATAATATTTTATTTTCTGAAAATAAGCTCCAAGGAAAAAATATTGAAAAAAACAGCATAGACTACACTACCTTCCAGCAAGCTTTCTGTGCAAAGTCACCAGATTACTTAACTGTCTCTCAGGATCCTGAGAATTAATTAATGTTTGAGTAGCTCTTTGAAGGAATAAAGTATGGACTCCTTCCATTGTTAATGCTGTAACTAAGTTTCCTTTTAAAGCGTATTACAGGTTTCTGTGTCCCTTTCTAATTATGTATCATAAATGCCAGATGTTCTGGGTGCACAAAGTGGCACTCATGTGGGGATAGAAGTAACGTTGTTTCAGTAACTTTAATTGTGCATTCCTATACTGACAGCAATGCTGGGGATTTGGGAAGTGCTTTAAATTAGAACTGTTTGGCACTGGAATACTGCAGTATAAAAGTTACCATTCAGGGAATTTTCACTAAAGTTGTTGATGTAATTTCGTACTTAACCATGTGTCTAAGTTTGCTTATGATTCAGAGCACTAGAAGTGCAGCAATCAATATCGAAGTGTTTTACGACTTGGAGGTCCTTAACTGCAGCAAAACTTAAAAGATCAAGCTTTTATTTGTAGGAGGTTTTGTTTGGTTGGTTTTTTGTTTGTTTTCAACTCTTAATCTCTGCTTCATCATTTGGGCTAGATAGCCTGGAAAGATTCCTTTGAGGTGACTGTCTTCATTGCTGTCATTAATAGTGGAAGAAACTCCTGCAGGAAATGAGGTGACCCCCTCTGGGTGGCGGAGACATCAGTGCCTAAAATTATGACTCTGCTAAAGAGACTTATGCTAAGGGATTTTTTCTCCTTGCTTCAGTTTGTACTAATGATGCTGTTCTATCACCCACCACCATGTTGTACAAGACCTTTGTTTCTGTTTCTGTGTCTTCTCATCTCACTTCTTCCAGCCTGTTGAAATTGCTGTAGTAGTTTGTATTAAATGTCGGCTTCTTTGATCCTAAGGATCACCCTTTTTCCCGTGTGTGCATATGGTGCTTAGCATAAAGGAATCTTAAAAATAAAAAATAAACAGATGCACACAGATGTTGCTGCAATACAATTATAACAGTCCATTGGGTTTTCTACTAAGCCTCATTCTCAGTAAGATATTTGAGTCTGTAGGAGATTAATTTATGTTGCTCCTTTTTGTTCTGATGTCAGTAGGAGAGTAATAATTGCTTTCCTTTTATGCAACAGTTGGACACAACATACATATTTTTTTTCCTGGACAGCTGTTAGGTTAAAGAATTTCCATTGTAGCGGATGAAGCACAGCCACACCCAGACTAATTAAATTACATCTGATTTAGACCAAAGATACAGATCTCCACATCATAGCACATGAAAAGCAGAAAAGTACCTATGTAAGAATTACAAAACATTGCTGTTGATTAGCCAGCAAATTTCATAGTATAACTTATTTTCCCTTTAATACTACATGACCTATTTTTTAAGAAAGAGGTAAATGGCTTTGATAGAGACAGTAACAACTGAAAAGTTGTTGCTTATAGTTTATTAAAGAATGGCTTTTGTTAACTCTAAAGAATGCACGGGTATTTAATCACAGAGCTGTATTTCCCGTTAATATTTAGTTGGTAGTCAGTAACATAGCAATAAAATGAATTTGCTTTTCAAGTAAAAGGACAGAATAAATACTGATTCTCCAGCAAACCTATAATGCATCTTTATTTTCTGAGAAGGAAGCTTAAAGAAATTAGATAGGGTTATACAAAGAATAGTAATTAGGACTAAATCTGTCCTGTAAAACTGGTAAAGATTCCCAGCAAAAAACCAGTTATTTAAGTGGGAGAAAGCAATTACTACTCCTTTATGCGAGCAGTTTGAGGGCTGAAGCTTATGTATTTCTTTATTGCATTCCAGGTAAAACAAGCTGAAATTAGTGCAAATATACTATTTGATATGTTGGTATTCTGTGGCAAACTATGGTCTGCAAGTTCAGACCTGTCATCGTTCCTGTCGCGGGGCAGGTACTGAAGCAATGGATTCCAGCTCTGACAGTGAGCACTCTGAGAGCAAACATACCTCTGCAGTATTGTGTTATCACTTTCGGTAGAGTTTTGAAGCTTCAAGCTTCTTGGAAGGTCATTTATAGCACATTACTGTTCACAAGGGTTTTACTGATTATGTTATTGATAACCTTAGAAATAACTTGCAGGCCTGAAATATCCATTCACATGTCCATGTCCATGTCCAGTATCGATTCTACTAAGTTTAAGTGTCAGAAAGAAAAACGTCAAGGCCATATATTAGTTCAGATATTCTGCAGTGGGAAGAGTGCTTAACTGCACTGTGTGGGAGACATCGTTGTGCAGAGTTGAGTCCTCTATCCTCCTTTCTCCACATTAAATTCCCCTTCATCCCTAAGAATATTTGGAAAACTCATTTTAGTTATAAGGTATCTTTTTCTTTTTTTTTTTTCTTTTAAGGGGTGATTGTTTTAGAAAGCAGATTACTAGCTAGTTCTTAAAAGGATACTGAAAGTTTTTAGTTCCTGCCCTGATTCCTGTCACTATAATTTCTCTTAATAGTGTAGAGCAAGCCTAGGAGCTGCATTTATTTCTGCTTCCCTCATATGAGGTAAGTTATGGGTTGTCTGGAAAATCATGTGGCCAGTGGCCAGATATGACTATATTAAAAGGCAACAGGAGGAGGAAATGCACTAAGAAAACATTTCTATCACAGTGACAGATTTGATGCGATGGTACCTGAATGATGAAAAATTACTGTAAAATATAACACTAGCTAAAAGCCCCAAACTGATTTAAAATCCAACCCACCTTGATTTACATCTTGGCTAAACATAAGACCTAAGGAGGTTTCAAATAAGATTGTTAAATATTGAATGTTTTAATTGTAAATTAAACACCTCATGTACGAAACCCCTCGGCAGAAAATATAGAAATGTGGTTGTCAGGGCAGGAAAATTAGTATGTCAAGGAGGTGAGAAATGAAGATTGTCAGGCAACATAAACCTGACAACTGCTGTCCTGACCTGGCTTGTTAATGACAACCAGAAAACACTGTATGCACTTAGCTTGACAGAAATAAGAGGAAAGGTTGTCCATGAGAAACTCAACACAAGAGATACCTGGAACCTAACATGAGTCATAATAGCCTTATTGTGAGGCTGATTCCCTTTGGGTGCACAAGACCTTTAAATTCTCTATGTCCACAGATTACTTACATGTGTTTCAGATTATCTGATAAAAGAAACTGCACGGAAATAAACAAAATTTATTCTTTACTTCACATGAAAGTAACTATTTTATGCTAATACATATTATGTTTTATCTAGTGGCTTTCCGCTTTAAATCCAGTTCGTACATAACATTCCCTGTATTTTCAAGGAAACACTCTGTTTTAAGATGAGTTTGTACTTTTGGTGAAGAGGAACTTCCCTTAAACCTCTTGGAGTACTTCTGGAAGCTATTAAAAGCATGCTTACCTTTAGTTTTAACAAAATTATTTCTTTGGATTAATTATTCTGCTGGACAAATTTCTGATTAAAAAATATCTTGTGAAGGGAGAAAAGGATTTGAATACAAATTGGAAAGTAGAATAAGCATATGACCAGCTATAAATTTTCTCCTATCTCCTGAGAAAATGATGGGTTAATCTTGGTGGGGGAGTGATACTTTCAGTGGGGATATTTATAAATTTCAAGTAGTTAGCTTTACCAGCTAACTGAAATGAAAGCTCTAGAGAGGAAAACGTAAATGATCTGATGAACTGAAGGATAGTGATTAGCTCTTCGTTGTTAGGATATTGTTTAGCATGTACTATTTCCAAAGTCTCCAAAGCTCAAAGGAAATTGTGGAACATTCCATATTTGAGCTTTCACATGGGAAAGATTTATTTATTTTTTCCTAAACACAGGATTGAGGGCTTTATAATGTTAAGAACTGCATGGTATGGTGTGGCATGATAGGGAAGAGACAAATTTAGAGTAGAGTGCTGCATGGGGGAATTAGATGTGCAATTCATAAAGGTGAAAAGTCTGTTTACAGTCTTATTACCTCTAAAAATTTATCCCTGGTTTTCTAAGAAGTCTTTTGCACCTAAGGAATTGCATTAGTGTTTTGAAGTGCAATATTAAAGAACCATTACGAAGCTGAAATGTTAAGTGTTAGGAAAAGTATAAATCTATAAAAATATTTGGAGCTAGAGAAAGTAACTTTAAAAAAAAAAACGACAAAATGTCATTTTTTTCACATTTTAGTTGCTATTCTAAACTTCACGCTAAATGCAGGTAACAACCTCTGCAATATTATTTGTAATATAGGCGTGACCTTGCTTGTATACACTGTACTGGACCACGCTTAGTGTACTGCAGACTGTCTTTCAGCCTATTTCACCTTAAAAGCCATCAGAATAGTGTAGGTAAGACTGCTGAGCTGGGAATGGTGCCTGAAAATGTTTGTGGTATTTTTATTCTAGTTACTTTACTTCCACAGACAGACAAACTCATCACTGGTGATCCACGGACAAGCAACATAAAATATTAAAATTAGGAAATATTTTTTCCTTCTTTTTTTTTTAGTTTCTTTTGAGTAGGGACATTAAAAGGGAAGAACTGCTCTTTAGTAGCTTGATGAGATGGAAATCCAAAGATTTCGTTTTGCTTGCAGTTTCTTTTGATAGTAGTGGAACTTATTTTGGTTAATTTTAATTAACAGTAATTGGAAGTCAAGTCCAAGTCAGTCTCTTCAGCATCCAGTGCAACTGCTGGAGAAAGATAAGCACCATCAGATGACAGTTCGTTATCAAAACAGTTGCTGAGAATAGTTGCACCCAGTCTCCTAGTGTGCTTGGATCTCTGTATTGGTAAAGATAAGTGGCTTGAGCAAGACACCTAACTCTTATATGACAAACTGGGTGAGGTGTATCATGCAAACATACAGTGAATAAGAGTCACTCAGGCTCCGTATGAGATGACTGACACAGCTGTTGTGACAACAAAGCACGTAAATAGAGATTTGACAAATGTAGAGTTAATACTACAGGGGGCTTCCACTCTACAGCAGAGTAGTTGTGATGCCTAACTTTGGATCTTGAAATAAGCAGTTTGAAACTATTTTTTTTTTTTACTAGGTTGCATAACTAAAATATCAAGTGCTCTGAATTCCTGATAATTGCCTTGAACACAAAAGCTATGACAAACTGCCTTTACCATGGTTAGAGAGAGATACTGGTACCTTAGAGCGAACCATTTGTTCAGGATCTTCTTTGTCAGTATACAATACAGCATACAAAATGAAAAAGCATTCAGAAGAAAACAGACAGAGGGGTCCAGCAGCATTGCTTTACAATAAAATATTAACAAAATTTCTAATTTTGGCACATTGCTGAGTCAGTGTCACATAGGTCTAGTCATTTGAATTCCCTGTAACTGTAAACAAATGCAAATATCCATATGGATATGTATCTAAGAGTTTCCCTATTCTACACATGTAACAATAAATAATTTACGGCAAGGTTGCAGAAAAGACATCAGTATTACATATGTGGTTTAAATCTACCGATACCTCTGTTGGCTTTAGAAGGGGAGAATCTTGCATCTTTGCTTTCCTTCCACAAAACAAGCATTATTATTCTATTACTGTGTCTTAGTTCTCTGTATCCTAGCACTGGCTTTCCTTCTCCTGTATATCTTCAACCTAACTCAGTAGTATATTGATAAGATTGCATTATTATCAGAAACCAGAGAGAATCACTTAAAGCCATAGTTAGAGGAGTTGACAAAGGATGGGTTTTGTCGCTTTGGTACAGAGAAGCTTATTTAAGAGTAGTAATCCTGTAATATTATTCAAGACTTCCAAAGGAATTATTTTCACTTATGCCTGATCCTCATTCTGCCGAACACATACAGCTTCATAACTGCAAAAACACATTACCCGTAGCCAAAATTTTGCTTTTCAAGCCCACACACTTCATATGCTTCTTAATGATTCATTTGTTCCTGTGTTGCCTGTGTTGGTAATGGAGCTGCCATCTGATTCAGCATTTAAGGTCTTTGCTGCCAAATCATTCCACATGTGCTCGTTCTATTTCACATGGTCTGCTCTACCCTCTTCTCCCACTATGCCTTCTTCCAGACTTTTGTGTCTTTCCTGCATCATTTCCTGCTGTGAGGAACTCTGTTGGGTTCTGGCTTGGGCTGTGCTCTGGTGACTGTTATGTTACACAGTTGTGAGCAATTAAAATTCTCATATGAAAGAAACTGGCCTCTGTCAAACTTCTGGGCTATGAGAACCTGCTGAACAGCGCACGTACCACAACTTAATTAGCCAGAAGTGAACAGAATATGGCAATTGAATGCAATATGTAGTTGTAACTAACAAACATATCTGTTTTTTGAAAACAATGTGTTTTAAAATGAATAGATGTCAAAATATATGTGTGAGGAGCTGTGCTCTTTTTGATTCCTTTGAAACAACTGTAATGGTTTGTTTCATTTATTATGTTGGATTTTTAAGAAAGGCCTGACCTTGCAAGTTGCCTATAGCAGCAAATTCCTGACCTCATGTGGAGACAGGTTAACATCAGTGTGTCTTTGTCTGGCAGAAGTCTACCCACCTGATTTAGTGCAGAAGGGCTCAGCATCATAAAATCTTCAAGCCAAGGTTTGTGCTTTTTACTTTCTTTAATAAAGAACCAAGCATATAAATTGTGCTGAATAAATAATAATGTCAATAACTGTGGAGGATTTTCATGAACAAATTCTGCCTGTCCATTTAAAAAAATATCACATCTGGCACAATTTTATAGGTAGTAAAAGTTTGATTGAACATGCTAGTCTGAGCAGACTATGTTTGGAGGAATAGATTGTCTTTATATATTGTTCTCCACTTTGCCTAGCGTTGACTCTCTTTCTCTCTCTATTAAACAAGCATTCTCTTTTCCCTTCTTGTCTCTCTAATATCACACAGATTGCTAAAATAAATCTCAAATGTTCCTCTATTACGTCGTCATTTACATCCGTTCTTGACAGATTTCTCACTGTTTTCAGAACTGGCAATGTAATGAAAATTATATGAGTCATAAGAAACTGGAATAGAAGATAAAGGCAAAATTATAAAGAAAACAAAAATGAGAAAAAGGGTGTAGGGGAGGTTGGAAGATATTAAAAGATACATAAAAGTACAAAATTCATCCAAATAAGATGCAATAGCGTATATGAACTAAAAACACCAAGGAATAATTCCTTGTTGTTTATTTGTAAACAGACCTGAAAGCTAAATAACTCCTCAGCAGGTGGAGATGAACGTTGGTTCATTGATGGCAGGTATCTGTGCAGCCCTGTTCATAAAGGACATGGCTGCAGACTTGCTAGTATTTGCCTGTGCTGGCATAGACCAAGCAGCGAGAATACCAGCAAAATGACTTGTGCACATGTGGGATTAATTTAAGTGGCCCGTGCAGCAGTGGAAACAAATGCAGCTTTTCAGAGAGATATTTCACCATCTTTTCCTCATAGACAATTTTTAAAATTTTCCTAAAATTTAAAAAGATGTATCCAAAGACGATGAGTACTGTGAAGATAACATAAAACTGCATCTGATTGAGAATAATCATGCACTTTATATTTTATTTCAGCTGACAAAAAGTTTTTTATATTTGTGCCTTGGGAGCTGCTCTGGTTTGTGGAAACTTTCTTAAAATCATCAATGAAAAACTCTAGGGCCAAAAATATCTCTCATACTCCTATTCCTATGGTAAGTAACTTGCAAGCGCCATGCCAACCATCCCAGTGGAATTGCAGTTGCCTCTAGTCTCAAGCAAATGCAAGATTGCTCATACCAGCTCAAATCACAGCCTGTGCATCCCAGCACCTTGCCTCTGATGGAGACCATTAGCAGATAACTTCCAAAGAACGTAAGAACAGAATAAACATAGAACACATAAAAAGCTTACCTTGGGGCTCTCCTGAACACCAGAAATGTGGAGGTCAAGAATACCAAAGACATGTATCAATTTTTCTACAAATTCACCTGTGACTACTGTACACCACAGTTGCTATGCATATCATTGGGCTAGAGCCTGGTTCAAATGATGTTAAGAGAATTCTCGAATGACCACAAATTATTTGGTAGGTTAGAGGAACTTAGAGCACCAAGAAGTTTTGTATATTGGTCTGTAAAGTAAAAAGCAGAGAATTATTTTTTTCCCAGATAACATAATCTGGAGTATTTCAACCTTACTTTCATTTAGTCTGCTGAACAATGCTAATTTGTCAGTATTCTTCTGTGCACAAATCTGTTAGTCACTTAAATATAGCTGCCCCTTATTAGCTCCTAAATATCACACTAAGAACTGTGATTAACATACAGCAAGGTAACTGTTTTGATGTTCCTCAGGTCCTTTTATTTATGTTTTTTCAAAGGCCATTAAACTTCTCTTCAAAACTGTAAGTTCAGTATTTGATAAAATTTTCTTTTTGCTGAGTGATCTTAACATTTTTGCAAAAATAAGCCCCAAGACATTCTTCTCCAGGGATTATTGATCATTTAAAGTGGCAATTGCCTCTTTAACCTCATCCTGTGAAATCTCATCCAACAGAGCAGTGGAATCCTTAACTAGAACTCCAGGGACCTGGACGTTATCCAAACAAGTCTTAATGTGGGCAACATCTATATTCTTTTTATCAAAAACTTTCTGCAAATAATGTAACAAGGGAATATATATATATAGGTTTGGGGGTGTTTTTGTATTTTAATTATTGTGTTATTTTTACATCTTAATAGCTAACTTAATTGCAATGAAGTTTAAAAATAATAAGAGAATTAGGAGAAGTAAGGAGATCTGATCTTTTAAGCATATGCTTCAAAGACTCTCTACTATAGTAGAGCCTCTTTATTAATGGCTGCTTCACTTGTCTACCTCTTTTGCAAATCAGATTAATCCTACTGAGAGTGCCAAATGCAAATGTTAAATTGCATTCTCTCTTCTCCATATGTGCCCAGCACTGATGTTGCTAGCATGGTATCCTTAATCAGTAGGGATGCCTATCTTCAGAGAAACCATGCTACTGAAGTGTGAAAAATATAGTGTCATTTTGCCAGGATTATTCCCAGAATAATAACGCTGTGGACATTGACCATGGAAATCACTCCTAACAGGATAAGTTTAAACTGTTGTTGACATATTTGCAGCTGTTCAATAAAAGCCAAGTTAAAACAAGCATAAGCTATAAAACCAGACTGGTTTACTTTTTGCACAGTGTCATGACATAGGAGAAAGAAAGTACATATTCTATTTTGTTTTGAAGTTACTAGCGTTACTAAGACTTTTGTTCTAGTAATATTTCATTAATAAGACACCAATAAGTTCAGGCAATGCAAATGATAGTACAGTCTCCCATTTTATTTTTAGCCTTAAAATATTGTAGTAATAAAACCTGTTATAATTAATTCCAACACTGAACCATAGATAACAGAGACAAAAAAGCCTTTAGGAGAACAATATCTTTTGGTCCTCTTTTGAGGCCTACTGTGGGGACTGCACTTGTGAGGCTAGGGTTTTTTTGCTTTTGTTTTTTTTTTTTGTTTGTTTGTTTGTTTGTTTGTTTATGAGAGATAGGTTTTCCTATTATACATATTTCTCTGATCTGTTGTTATTTTTGTATTTCTAGGTACCACGTCCCAGATTAATGAATTTGGTCCCAAGGAAACAAATTGAGCTTGGACCAAAATTGTATCAATATTTCATCCAGAAATGGAACTGTCCCTGAAATTTTTGCTGACCTCTAACTGGAACCATACAGGAACATTTTCAGTCCCAGAAGAAATGAAGTTGGAACTAAAGAGAGAGTGTTCTTGTTCAACTTCTTGTTCAGTACTTTTTTTGTCAGCTAGTACTCAAAGTTACTTAAATGAACAAATTTCATACAAGAGAAATCAGTACCAAAGTTATGCCCAGGGTGATAAAACAAATTACTATGAAATCACGTGTTATGGCTTCATAAGACATCAGGACTGACACAGTAATTGTAAGTTCTTGCAGCAGAGAAACACTGAGGTAGTTTGACATCAAAGAGGTAAACTGCCTCATGGTCACCGTAGTGCTGGATCGTGGACTACCACAACTGGATTGTGGGGTGGCATCCTCAGGCAGTACCATCTTAACCACTACTGTAGAACAGCTGACATATAGCACTTGTTCACAGCACAGCCCACTTGAAGGTTATGTCGTTCAGTTGCTTACTCATTTGAGCACAATTCCATCAGCTTATTGTTAGCAATGTGGGAAAGTTAGGGAAATGTTATTCTGGAGTGAAACCCATTAATTCATAGACATTTTGCTGTCTAAAATTTATATCTCATAAAAATATTTTGTTTTCTTCTCCTATGACAAATTCAATATCTAAAGTATTGCCATAGGTTGTTTCCTGCATTATGGAAAAGAATTCAGCCCCTCAAATCCTAATGCAACTATGATAGAACATTTCTTCGGAAGAGGGACTGTTATCTTTAAAGACAGAAATTTATTGCCTATTTTGCTAAGTAATCTGAAATCATTAAATATCCTTAGTCTGAATGGAGGATAATGAAAGATGTTTTCTTAGCAAAGTTATGTATGAGGCAAGCACATGTTTATAAAATCCTGGGTTTCATGGAAAGGATAATAATGCTGACCATGATAGGAACTTTTTAGTTTTAAAAGCAGGTCTACAGATGATTTTGGTAACTACTTTCCTGTGACTTATAATAAAAGAAGAAACATCAATCACTTAACAGAATGTCTCTCTCTACTTTCATTTTCCTACCTTATTTCATAGCATTTTACAGATTCAATACATCAGCAAATCAAAACTGCCTTTGTGGTTCCCACTGCAATTTGGGGAGGAACTGCAGAAACCCCAGTTTTCTTATGCTGATCTAATTTATATTGTCCGCACTGAAGAATTTATTTCAAAGAAATTTATGTCCAGAATAATTCTCAAGCACTACAGGTTACCATGTGTACATGTAAATTAACCTGAATGAAGAAATTGTTTCATCAGTCCTGGTTCCATCAAAGATAAAATTCCTGGAAATAAGGAAGATGAGAAGAATTTCAAGCAGCTCTTCCTGTTAGTGAAGTGAGAGATAATTGAGGTGGTTTTATTTTTCATAATAGCATTTACAACAACTGCTTTTTCAAATAAATTTGTTTTACTGCAGACATTACTTGACTTAAATGAAAACTTTGTTATTGAAATGTGAACAATGATGCACTCCAGGTAAAAAGGAAACTTCTGGGTTATATATTTTTAGCCAGAGAATGCAAATAAAACCAACATTTTAGAAGTTTTTCCATAAAAGGGTTTTCATAAAACTGAAATCAGATTAGGAACAAAACCTTAGACTCAAAATTAACCCTTGGTGAGAAAAGTTGAACCAGGCTTTCATGATTGTTGTTGCTTAGCAAATTCTAAGAAGCATAACATAAAGCCACCATCCATGTTGAAACAGAGCACATCCTGAATTATTCTATAGCTCCTGGGAAAAGGTGTGAGGACCTCATAAACTGGTCAGAGTTGCAAGCAGCAAAAAGTACATACAGCATAGACAAAACGATGTTGATAGCTTTGATGAATCCCTTCATATAAACTTTGTGGCAGAAGGTGAATGGACTGTTCACCTGAGGGCAAATCAGACACTTATTATTTTATTATGGAAACTGGTACATGGGTATTGGAGCAAGCACTAACACTGGAAAGCATGAAAATGTAGTAAAAGGCAAATAGGTAAAATTTGGGATTGATGAAAGTTACGTAACCCTAAAAAAAGAAAAAGCAAAGTGGGCATATAGGTCATCAAGGTGAATGAGCTGAGAAAAAGCTTGATGATGCCTTTCAAGAGAAACTTATCCTAATGATGTGGCACAACAGAAGTGGAAGACTCAATTCATCCCATCATCTGTGCATTTAAGCAACCTTCACTTGTCCTAAGGGATAAATTAAAAGAGAAACATAACTGATCTATAACTACTAGAGTTATTCTGCAAGGTTCTTGGTTTTGGTCACTTTAGGAAAAAACGGAAGAAAAAAGACAGAAGGAACCACTCACATTTTAGCCAAGGCAATGAAATATGCATGAAAATGCATTTTACTAACTACAAGGGGGAAAATGTTATGAGATATGGTTGATACTAAATCATTTTTATGCTTGATTGGTGAACAACATCTGATAGAGGCTTCTAGACAAACAGGGGACACATTTATAAACACTTACACATTGAAAGATCTCCTTAAACTGCCATCTGAGCTGTGCTCACTTTGTGTTATGGAAAAATATAATTAATATTGGTGATAAAAATGCCACCACAGTTTACATAAATTAACTTTCAGTCTAGGGAGAAAAAGTAGATGAACATGACCTCAGAAACATGAGAAGTGGACTGAACCATAATTGCTTCATTAAAGATAAACAAAGGTAATGTCCATAAAATGAAAATGGTGTAGCTGGACCAGAAGACAACAAGGTAAGATATTCAAGTGCATTATTCTTACATGCATTGTAGTATCTTAACAGAGAAGAAAGGAACAAAAAGATTTGGGAGTAAGAAGACTCAACTAATTGCATTTGTGCTCGATCTAAGTGATGAAATAGATAGGTTTAAAGCACATGTCTACAAAGGTGTCCTATAAGGGCTAAGTGTCTAAAAAAAAGAACTAACAAACTAAGGCTGTTAATTGCGGAGGCCCTACTCCTGAGGCAGGAATACAGTATGTGCAAAAATCAGACTGTCCATAGGTGCTTTAAAGGAAGATATTGGATATTTTTTCAACTAAACCAAACAAATGTATCACACTTGCTAACATAAGCTAAGTATTGGTACACTCCAGCAGAGAGGGAAACTTCAGCAGTAATGTGTGGATATAAAAAGATCCTTTATTTAAATATGCTGAAATGCACCACACACCACTCATTACAGCTGCCAAAAGGAAGCTGGACTATTCCCTTTCCCAAGAACAGATTTTATTTTTCTGTATAACTTATGATTTGTAAATTGGATATAAATTTCAGTGCACTTTGCTGATTGCAGCTGCCTACTTTGAAATATTTGTCAAATTTTAATGGAGTACAGACCAGACCTTGGCAATCAATGTATTGATTTAATTTTTAAAAAGTCTGCTTTTAGGCAAAATGTGGACTATATTAACCAGTGTAAAAGTTCAGAAGGGCATGGGGGATTTTGAACCACAACAGCAAGAGCATATATTCAGACCCTCTTCCAGCCAGGTAGAGAGCTTTCCAAGGTGGAAATTTGTTTACAAATATCGGGTTAGTGACATAGAAGACACACTGCTTCCATTTGGGACCTGAAAAATGTGTGAGTGGTGGAGCTTACACATCAGATTTATTTGAGTTAGCGCTGGCCTACCTGAGAGCAATGTCTGTTAGGAGGGTATAATTCAGTGGGTGTGAGTTTAAATGGCTTGCAGATAAAATTAGTTTCATGGCGACAGTCAGAGACTGTATGAGGGGTCACATTTGAGACAAGAATCAATAACGAACCAAAGGTATTAATCCTTTTTGGGTGGATATGTAGCATGTGAGTGGGAGACTATAAGTTTTATATGAAATGTATGATTCAATGTATGAAGAAATGGATTTATTTGAACACAGACCTTCCAGGCAGAAGATAGCGGTTTTCCTCACAGTAAAATAGTCATTGGAGAACAGTTTAGTTAAGGACTAATTCAATAGGTGAAGACAGTCAGACCCATAATTTTACACTGTCAAAATAAATGATCTTAAATCCTGCCAGCAGTAGTTCTTGCATTTCAAGGGGGACTACAGGGCAAAGCAACAGTGCAAGCCATGCCAGAGGTCAATTAGATATGGCTTGTCAGTTCACTAAGGGCTTGTGTTTGAGTGCCTGGAAGAGGGTTGTATATAAAAGTAGATGGAAAGGTGTAACAAACTTTGCTTGGGGAAGGGTGTCTGACACATACTAGCTCAGTTTTAGGAGAGAAGATGCTGGAACAGGGATGTGAGAAGCTCAAGGTCCATTAGGCAGCTGAAGTCTGAACTGGGTTCTCAGTGAGAAAGGGTTAGCCAAGCAGCCTGAACACCATATTTGTTACAGCATTAGCCTCATGAAAATTTTTTTTTGCTTGTCCTAAGAAGGGAAATTCAGTTTTAATTATATTATCCCTAGGGAGAGCTTGTCCTTAAAGGAATTATATTTTCTGTGCATTTCACTGATACTCTTAAATGTATTATATTCCTTTATGTATTTCCCCCTTCACTGTACTTAGATTTTTCATCTTAGTTATTTATCATCTGTAAGAATGATTAATATACCATCTATCCTCTTCTTTCAGAATATGAATAGAAATGCTAAATCAGAATGGACCTAATACAAATTTTGGAGATACTGGAGAGCTCCCCTAAAACAATGTCTTTCCATTTACATTAGCTGTCTTTGAACGACTACACATATTACAATATGCTCCTCCAGCTTCATTTTGTTTAATTCTGTAAGACTAATTTTGTGACACATTGTGTAAAAAGCTCTACCAAACTCAAGTTATACTCGGCTCATTTAGTTCACTTTGTTAACTGATAATGTAATCTTATTCAAAGTCATTCAAATTTACTTTCCATTTTTATACTTCAAACATTTGCACTGGCTATTATTCTTGACTTTGTTGTTAACCTTTGAATGCTCATAGATCTTTTTTCCTAATATTTGTTTCAGTATTTCGTTAGGGAGAGAATTTCTCAATCTATGTCCTATTTGCTCTCTGCCTGATGCACTTTCTCTCCCATAGTGACTGTTTAATGCTTTTTGCCCTGTAATGAATTCTGCCTGGAGACATAGAAACTAAATCTCAGAGCTGACTTTGCACAGCTTCACAGAATTCAACGAAAAGTGTTGGCAAAACCTCCATCATGCAAAGTCCTGGAATAAAGAGTCTCAAAAGATTATACTGAGAAACAGCCTGATTTCTGACCAGGTCACCAACATCTCTATAATTTTATCAGCAAATCAGCACAGAGGAGTATGTCTGCCCTGTCAGAGGGGCATCCTGAAAATGAGCCTTACATGATATGGTGAAAAAGGAGTGATTAAGTCTCTTCCAGAGGCTCAGTTTTGCTGTCAGTTCACCAAAAGGTGCAATTTAGCATCATCCTCTCCAAGGGAATATGGTATATAAACCACAGTCTGTTTTGTAAATAATCTGCCAATACAATTCTCCACCTTGATTTATCAGGGATGGCACTAAATGGAAAAGTAGACGCAGTCTTGTTTTCTTACTTGTCTTTACTTCAAGGTTTCTCTTCTAGCTCTGTCCCTGAGTCTAGAACACTGTTTAGACTGTTTAGAGCATGATGGAGACAAGACAAGAATTGCATTGCCTGGTTCTGCTTTAAGTATTCAACATTCCTAAAAGTTAATCTAGGTTTCTAAAAGTTTTTGGGTATGTGATTGCATTGTTGTGTCTTTGAAAGACCTTGAGAAACTACTGAGAATAGGGAGGTTAAGAGTTTCAATTTTGTTTTAATGAGATACTGCAGTCTTGAGAAGCTGTAGAGATAAGGAGAGAAATAACTACAAAATAAATGAGAAAAAGCAGAGATGTAAGAGAGTACTAGGAGATACAAGACTCTACAAATGAAAGGCTCGGGGAATATGCTGTGGGAAATAAAATAAGGAACAGTCAAAGGGAAAGATCTCGTCTTTGTAGTGCACATTTCTATTTTTGTAAATCAGTGATAGTCATAAAAAAGCTGCATTGAGATCACCATCTGGTTCTGAGATCAGATTATGGTAACGCAAAGTGTAAAGCTGTTCAGCAAGACTCGATGAATGATTTGAAAATATGCTGATCTGTTGCTGTATCACTCTTCAGAGTGAAAGTCAGATTAGAGGTAGAGAGAAGATTGTGCAACATTTGGTTGTCCCAGGGACACCGCCAGGATCTTTCACAAGACTTTGTCACTAGCTTGTGATGAACCTGGTGATCTAAAGCTCACGTTTGCAAACCAGATGACTGAGGAATGCTGTGGTCTTTTAATCTGTTTTCCAATTGTTTAAAATAAAAACCAAACATCATGAGGACAATATTAATTTTGATTTTTGGAAATATTTGAGTTTGTCTGCCTATAAAGCTGTACTTTTAAATCTTATTCTGTGATTGACACTACTTGTGACTCTGTCCAATACCTGCTTCTGAGGAAACAAATACCACAAAACTTTTGAACATCTCATCCGAGAGTGCTACAATTCTACAGTAAACTCAGGAGAAACATCAAAAAAAAAGTATTAAAATAACTGAAATTCATTGACATAGACTTAAAAAATGTCAGGATGATTTCTGGGTTTGTGTTTCTCAGACAGCAAGCCTAATCATCACGTAATGTAAAAGGCTTACATCAGTTCTCAGCACAAAGAACTGTTGTCCTACATAATTATTTATGTTAGTAAGTAAAATTGGTTTGAACAGAATTATATTGCCTTAGATTGTTAATGCAAAATATATTTTTTTTACTGTAGGTGAAAAACTTCTGTAAAAAATTTTATCTTCACCCTGAGTGGATTCTTTCTGCTTGCTCTAAGGCTGTAGAAGTTTGTGTTTTCTCAAAAGTCAAGTTCTCCCTTGTAAATGTGTTTTTTAACACAGATTTTTTTTTAACGACGAAATTTACAATCAAAATAACTTGTTCAGAATGTATAATTTGATAATGAGGGTAGATGTCCAGCCCTTGAGGGTAGATGATTTTACTCTCTGCATGAAATTTTGTTGAAAACATCCACCAGTTGGTGCAAAGTTTCCTGTTCCAGAGGCAAAATATTTGTTTTTATGACTCTGCTGTAAGTGAAATCTGATGGAGATGATTTAATAGAAGCAGATAGAGGGAAAAAGTGAAACTGCTTAATTGCCTTTTCATTTTGATTGTAGCACTGTAGCAAGAGGCCCTCCAGTGCACATTATTTTGTCTCTGTAGGCAAGTGCAGCTGTGAAGTGGGCTCCCAGATCCAACTGGAACAGAGATGTGAATGGGAGAAAAAGGTAAGAGTTGCTTTATCCTGGCTTAGTTTTCTGATCTGCAGTTTCTGCTGCCTGACTCTCCATTGCTCGGGAGACACGGACTCTCTGTGATGCTGCCAGACTTCCTAGGAACTCTAAAAGCTTCTCTCCAGTTGTTGCAGCTGGCCTGTGTGTTTCTATATTACAATGACTTCAAGTCTGCCAAGAAAGTCACTGATTTGGAATCTGTTTTTTTGATGTACGAGAGTAATGGCCTCCAAATTTTGACATCATTGATGGTATTTGTTGTCCACTAGAAGTTGTACTAATTTGAAAACAGATTAATTTTGCATTTTGTGAGAAAGTTACTCACCTTAAATAAAACACCAGAATGTTCTTTTAAAAAATTATGAATTATGTTAACTTGTTAACTGGTGACTGGGAAAGATGTAATATAGGGTACTTTGATGATGAAAAAAACCCAGCCATCATAGACATTTCAGGAGAAGGAAATATGTTTAAAAATGATAAATTAATAAAAAATAAAGAATTAATGTAGAGTAAAAATGAAAGAGTTAACATGAATATGGGATTAAAGTTGGGTGAAATTAGTTCAGCAAACAGCAAACTTGCTGAAAATACACAACTGAAAGAGATAGAAGCTATTCATCATGTGAATCCAGAAACACTTTCATCCATGAAAACCAAGTCAGAAAGATACTTTTTTCAAAATAAGTCCAAGATGTAAAAGTGTAAAAGAGGTGTTAAGAAATCACACACATAATAAGTTTTGTGTTTAGCATGAAGATGTATGAGAGTCTTTGGAGATTCAAATTAAAGCTGGGCTTGGGAGTTTTTTGTTGCTATTTTTGTTTGCTTTTGTTGCTGTTCAGAAGAAAATTTTCTCCACCTATCTCAGATTGTTCTAGGATAGGATGAGTCATCCTTAGGTATTCACTACGTTTCATTCACCAAAGAGCAGTGTATTAATTTAGACCAGATGATGATAAAGTTAGATGAAATGAGTCCCGCCAAAGTATTTTTACCTTTGCTGAAAGGGTCTATGCATGAATCAAGCTTCAGACATTGATTCTTCATATTATTTTAGTAAGCTTTAATTTTTTCTCTTGCAATATGTTTTTAGTGGCTTTTAGTCTAACTTTCAGAGATGTTACTTTGGTGTAGATTAGATCACAATCACATTCAACAATAATAGTGAAATATGGGAAAAATCATGCTCTCAAGTGGCTCAGTTATTTGGAGACTATGATAAATTTGATTTAGAAATGAAAACACTTTACAAGTGAGAAAGCCATCGTTGTTGATGCTTGTGCTTAAAGAAAGCAGTGGAATTTTTCCTCTGAATTGATTACAGAAAATAAATTTTGTTCCTATAGATGTGCCAGGACCCAAACACAGAAACATAGAGAGGTCTGCACTATGTTAATGAAAGTATGGTCAAGGTTTATGTCAATAAAGCTATATGTTATAAGTGCTATTCTAAACCTTATTATGGTGCAGACAACTATAAGTATTAGAAGTTAAAGCTACAACTCCTGATGGTGTCTGACATTCAATATTTCCAGCAAACGCTAAAAGGTTAGATAATTAGATAACTTGTATGGCTCACAGAAGAGCATTTGCTTTGACAACCCTACTCTGCTTTCCATTAATCGTGTATGTTCATGATAATGAATCTGTAATTTCAAGTCTTTACAAAAAGACAACGTTGATGTTCATGCTAATTAATATACTGGGATTTATTCTCAGCACCAGATACGATCCAGTACAATTTTGCATAAAAATATGTACCTGCAAAACACAAAATCACACCAGCCTGGCTGTTGTCTACATATTTTGCCCTAATAGATGCTTAGTAAATATCTTTTCCAGAAAATGACCAACTGAAACAAGGAAGTCATGGAAGGCCTTTCACTAAGGTGATTTCTATGAGTAGATAATGGATATTTCAATGTTCAGAAGTTTAACATTGGGGTTCAGTTTAGTGTCTTCTGTAGAACATCTGATAATTCACCTACTCATGCTAGAAAAAATTAGGTCAAATGAAGTCAGATAAATGAAGTCTTAGATAAGCAAGATTATTCTTACTTGGTAGTTGTATTTCATAACATAACCACAATTTGAATTACAATTTGAAGAACAGTTGTTCTATTTTCACTGAAACCGTAGGGAATTGACACTTTCCAGCCTGCTCTGGTGTGCCTTGGTCACGATCCTCAGTGAAGCTTTAAGGACTGAGTTGGCCCCAAGACTTGTTTACAAAAAGTTCCCAAACTGTGGCTTGGGAAACATGGAATAACAACATCATTGAAATTCTATTAGCAAATGTTGCAGTTGGTGCATTACTGCTGGAGAAGAGAGATAAGTGCTAAAAGAAGTCATTCTCCATTTCCTTGTCATTACAAGATGTGGAAACACAAATGGTCCTCATTTCTTAATATGTGAGATACTGGGAGCAGTCCGCCTTGTGTGTGACTCTTGGGTTTCAGTGTTGTAAAGCATAACCTGCTGTCCTCTGTCTGGAAATAGATGTTGGATTCAAATTATCCATTTGGTTTCTGTATATTCAACTATCGATTAAAAAGATCAGATTATATCGTCAACTAACTTTATAATCTCTTTTGCTGGGAAATTTAAAGCCCAAATAAATTGGGCCTCCCAGCATTCATTACTCAGTTTACACCCTAGAAGGCATTGTTTTCACTTATAACGGTACTCCAAAATTCCCAAATATATTTCAGACTCCATCTGTGTTTCTTGAACCCACAAGTTTGTTTGGAAGAGAAAATTACTCACTCATCCATCCTATTCACATACATATATATGAAAAAGTCCTTATCTTCTTCCCTAAATTTTGTGCAAATCTATTAATCTACAAGATTGCTTGTACATCAATGCATGCAGTATAAGAAACAACATGACAAACTGGAAGCATTCATCCATTCCCAGGGCTGTGATATCATTGGTGTTAGTGAGACTTGATGGAATGAGTCCCACGACTGGGGCGCTGGGCTGGAGAGGTAAAGGTTATTGAGGAGGGATAGGCAGGGCAGGATGATAGCACTGATGAACTATTCTATAGGTAATTAGGAGAAATCTCTGGATCAGTAGCCCTTGTCTTTATGGGAGATTTCAATTTGCCAGACATCACTGGGGAATACCAAACTGTTGTGGAAATCAAGTCTGGGAAACTCCTGAAGCATGTTGAAGATAATCTCTTGCCACAAGTTCTCAGGGAACCAACTAGGAATGACGCTCTCCTAAACTTGTTTGTGAACAGAGAAGGACTCATGGCAGATGCAATGGCAGGTGGTTGTCTTGGCCACAGTGATTGCAAAATGGTTGAGTTTAAATTTTTTGGTGCAATGAGAAAGAAGTTCAGCGGATTTGCTATGCTGGAATCAAGAGAGTAAACTTTAAGCTACTCAAGAGTTACTTAGCAGTGTTCCCCAGGAATCTACTTTTGAGGGCTTAGGGGACCATGAGTACTGGTCAGTTTTTAAGAACCAGTTTTTAAAAAAACAGGAGCAGACAATCCCATTGTGTCGTAAGTCAAGCAAGCCGGGCAGAGGACCAGCTTGGCTGAACAGGGAACTTGTGGGACTCTTTGGACTCAGGAGGAAAAAGAAATCATATGATCTCTGGAAGCAAGGTATGGTTTTGCAGGAGCATTACAGAGCCATTGCACATATATGCAGGGAGAAAACACATAAGGCAAAAGCTCAACTAGAGTTGAAACTGGTGCATGTTGTCAGACAATAAAAAGAGACTTTTGTTAATAGCAAGGGGAGGCATCAAAATCTGGTACAAGCCTTTTGTTGTGCTTGACAACCATTCTGTTGCCTCTGACATTTCTTCTGCATGATTCTGCCCTACTACTTGTACTTCAGTATTTTACTTGGTTAATTCCTTTCTTAGGCTGGGAATTCATAAAGCATCTGTGTAAGTGTCTTATGACCAAAAAACTACAAATGATGTTGGGAAATATTTAGCTACTGGCTTAGTGTATTTCTTAGAAAAATAATAGTAGTAAATAGTTCACCTGTGTGTGAAAAAAGGATGAATGTTTAAGTTGGCTTTTTATCAAAGCATTTCTAGAACTGGTTCACAAAATTTACAAATTCACTTTTCATAGATGTATTTCTAGAATTTTTGCTGTAAGGAAAAGGCTATTTATTCAAAGTATGTAAATGCTTAATCTGCTAACCTCTGTGTATATCTGAAATAAACTGTGATGATAGATTAAAAAGAACAATTTTCCTCTAAGATGTTTCAGCTTTGAATATACATACATAGATACAAACTCAGGCAGTCACAGACCGACACAAACAAATTATTCCTAATCTCAAAGTAGCACAAATATACACAACTCAAGCTATTAAGGTATGTACAAAGAAAAAATTCTGTTGTTGCTTCCTATGGATCATGAGAAAAACTTCTACAAGGAGAACAAAAATACATATGTAAATAAATTTGGCATAGTTAATATTTACTGAACTTGATGATTTTCTTTTATCTATCCTAAATGTTGAAATCACTGCTTAGTTAGACTAGATGGAGTAGGTGGAACGAAAGTAAAGTGGTATTTCTGTTAAAACTGCTATTGTATACCCCTTGTAGTTGCTGGTTACATATATATTGGTTTAATTCAGCATAATACATATATGCCCCTATTAACCTTTAGTGAGATCAAAGAGGTACCCAAAGCAACCTAGCTATGGCAGCACAGACATGAGAAAAGGCTAATTTACTCTGTCTAGTGTAAGGGACAGCAGACAGACTCAGGCAGACAGATGAGACAGAGAAGGAAATAGGAAGACAATGTAAGATCAGCAGCCCAAGGTTTTCAAAGGAAACATGACAAGAGACAAACTTATGGAGTAGCTTTACCATGAGGCAAGTGTGCAGATGTTTGTGCTGAGCTTTTCCCAAGTGAAAGACACAGAAGATGGCTGAAGTTGTATTTTTTTGAAAATGTGTGTGATCGAGACTGAAATCACTGTCTGAAGAAAGTGGGGAGTCAGCCAGACAGCTGATGACAAGTGATAGGAGGTGCTAAAGGAACTTGATCTTTTTAGTCCACTGACGGCTAAATTAAGGGAACCACAAATATATATATATTTACACATATATATAAAATAGATTTTTGAAAGTAAACTCACTCAGAAAAACATAGAGAAGCTCAGTGCATTAGAACTGAAAATGTACACACTCAGGCTAGAGATAAGAGGTATGTTTTTAATTGTGAGAAGAAATAATGACTCTTACACTTGATTGTAGGGTCCATCAAAGGCTGAAAGCCAGTTAAGGGTTTGTTTGCATAGATATAAACATGCTCTTTCCCCTTGCCACCCTGAGCCTGTAAGGCAAGTAGTTGTTTCAGTAGAGAGCCACAGAACAGTACGATGTGTTGGTACAAAGCTGAGCTGGATGCAAGGTGGACTAACTTGCACTAGTAAGGTCCATTCTTAGTTTTGGTACAAGGTCATGCTAATGCAGCTATAGAGCTTCAGGTTGAAAACTGGCTGGTATTTAACAGCTTGGGAAATGAGCAGAATGAGTATGCAACTTCCCATGTTTCTCCATCCTTGGAGAAATGCTATAGTGAAAAGGCAGATATCATTGATGGCCCACTAGAATAAGTGGATGAAGTTCCTTGAGTTGTGCTATTTAGTAGATAAGCCCACATTCGCAATGTCCGTCTGGATGTAAAATCTATTACTCTAAGTGAAAACAGATGAAAAATGGGAGAAATCAAATAATGAGGAATGGCTGAAATGTTATTATTTGAATGGTTACATCTGCTATTCGTTACAGTATTTAAAACTATTTCCACCAGCAGAGTGATCACCATGTCTTGCCTGGGCTGCTTGTTTGTTTCAGTTTTGCCATGTTGTGATTTGTGTCTGCATGGAAATAAGGAAATCTGTTATTGTCACAGTTTGACAGCGTGTGACAAAATGAAATGCCATAAATTATTTATCCCTTATTCATTATTCTTACATCCATCACATTCATGAACATTGCTCTCTATAAATTTTAATTCATTTATTCATTTAAATGCATCCCTCCAGAAATTTTTTAGGATTGAAAGGATGGAGATTATGTGAAGCTGAGGTAGCTCACTCTGGAGAAGCTGGAAAAATGGGCAGAGGATATTATAATGAAATTTTACTGCATTAAATATAATTCTTCATGGAATCTACTGGAGTTTGTAAATATAATTCATACTTCTGTTTTCTGCATTGTTTCATATTTAATGTTATTAATTTAATCCTTATTTACCTTTCTTGAAACAGTAACTGATTATTTATTTTAAAGTAGTTTAAACAAGATTTGTAGTACTATTCTGATCATACTAGGTAGAGATTCCCATGCATGCTATTGCACAGCTTGTAGTATTACTGGGCTTATGAAGAAAGTGCTGCTTATGGCCACCAGAGGTCTTACAGAGATTTCATTGAATACCTTGAAAACACACAGGAAAATTTAAAGTACAGGTGAAAATTGTGAACTGCTGGCTTTTAATTTATACTGAAATTGACAAGCATGGAAAGCTTCATGAAAGCCAGAACCTTTTTATTGTGGTTTTTTTTTACTCAGTAAAATGGTGAAAAGGTTTTTATGCATGTTGCACCTAAAAGTCTCCTTAGTAGATCATCAATTTCTTCATAGCTGATGGAGTGGGTAGCCAACAGCAGAAACATGGGAATAATTCCTCTTTTCATGTTGTAATCTGAAGTCCTAATGAAGATAAGTTGAGGGTAATTGAATCCCTTAAAACAAGGGCATACAGAACAAATGATTATTCAAGAACCATGTTGCTGTGTTGTACTAGTTGCTTCTGGAGATAAGCATTATTTGCACAGATTTGCATTTGCTTTTGTGGGTATTTTAAGATCTAAGCAGACTTAAGGACAACTTCTGGTTCAAGTACTAGTTGCTGTTCGTGCTGGTTTGAGAATTTTTCCCTTCACTTACCATTGTAGTCCAACAAGGTAGAAAAAATGCTAATTCAGCATTGCTGGACAACATCTGATTGTGGTCTTCAGGTGTCTGCCTGTTTATTCTCTCTTGCTTTGCCTCCCACCCCTCATAAATTACGTCATGAAAAGTGGAATGACTTGAGGAGGAGGGTTTAACATCCCCCTGTGGAAGATGAAAGATGGTAGAGACATTTCCAGTGACAACAAATAAGGTACCTTAAATAGAAGTTCAAGCATAGTTCTGAATTCCACCTCTCCTTTGCTTCCTGAAGGCAGTTCCTCAATCAGTTCGTTGACAATTATCAGGCAGGTTATGAGGTCTCTTGATTTCCGCATTGTTAGCCTAGGTAATTAGATCAAGACTTTGTATTCTGTTGCAGTGAAACCAACCTGTTCATCCCACCACCTAACTTCAGAAATGTAATTGAAATATTTAGGTTGTAGTTTTACTAAATTTCCTACAGAGTAACTAGACAGGACACAGTTTCACTGGGAGAAGGACTGCACAGCTGAGATCTGAATCACTCTCAGTACCCATACTTCTTTTCACTGATTTTAGAAGGAACCATGGGAACTTGTTTCCCTGATAGAAATACCTCTGCTTAGGCGAAGACTCTGGGCTCAAAGACCAAAGCCATTCTGTGAACATAGATCCTTGACTTATTTTGTTTAGGGAGGGATCACCAAAATATGGATCACTCTGAAAGTCTAAGAATTATAGTGGGAAGTGAGAGTACAGGATTAATCCTCCTGTGTGTAAAAGCTGAAAAAGAAGCTATTCATAACATAAATAGTGGCCAGAACATCATAGAAACTGTATACTATTATCCCTGACCAAGAAAAAATAATAAAATTAATATCTAGGATGATAAGTAATAATATCCAACATTTGTTAAAGGAACATGTGTTATCTAATAAGTCTTTACCTCTTTCTTCTTAAACCTGATGATGTAGGAATAAATAAAAGAAATAAACAAAAAGTAAAAAAATTAGTTATACAAGTTACAATGACAAATATAAGAGCAGTATTCAAATGTATGTGATATATTTTTTAAAAATATTTATTTTAAAATTACCTCCTGGATACGTCCTTTTCCTTCTTCATTTTAAAACCTTAATGCTGCTCCTACTGAAGGATAGAGTTTCACTGGTAACATTTCAGATACTTTAAATCATAGATGTACTTAGTGAAAAATGGTATGCAGTATATAATTCATACACAGGTGTGAATTGCCAATTTGTCCTTCTTTTGTCTGTAAAGACTTGAAAAATCATCCTTAATTCCTCAACTTCCCTAGCTTTCCAATAAAAATATAATTATTCATTGTTGAGAAAGTGTCTTCCTTGTAATAACAGTTTTCATTCTCTAAATTAAAGTGAAAATAAATGTAGTGCAGCTACCAGTAATTTCCCTTGCTTTCTTCACCAGTGTGAGACACTATCAAGTGTTGTAGCAATACCTGATATTTCCCTGCTGTTGTTTACTGGTGTACCAAAGAACCTCCATTATTCATCCACTTGCACCATTTTTATGGTTAATCTTTTTCTAACTGAATGTTTATTGAATTTTACTCTTTTTTTTTGTTGTTTTATTTTTTGTGCATGAGCATACATAAAATACAGAGTTCGGAATAGTTCCTCCTTTAAACTGGATCATACAGAAATATGTCTTTTAATGAATATGTTCTATCTTCTTTTCTTTTCTTTTTTTTTTTTAAAGGTTGTTTTATATCACTTCTATTATGGGCTTTATACCATGCTTTCTGAACAATGTTTAGCTTTTCAGAAGTGTGACTCACTTGCATCACACCCAGAGAGCAATTCTTTGTCTTCTCTCAGCTTATGACTCTTATGACCAGTCTTTCAGATACAACCCCAGAGTCTTGTGTACCACTGAAATTCTCACATTTGGCTTCATAATGTCTCTCAACCTGCAACAGGAGCTGATGGAGGCTGCTTTACTGAGTGAAAGCAAGCTGGTAATTAATAGACAGATGGTGAAGTAGCGAAGTGTCACTTGGATCCTGATCCTGAAAATCAGCACCTTTTCTCCCACAGGAATAAGGTGTAGTTGGCAGCTTTACTCAGGTGCAGAGAGCAGGGAGATGGCGCACAGGTATTACCCATGTACAGGGCAGAAATTTCTGCCTGTGTCGTGCCAGTTGTCAGAATTCCAGGGAAGTGAGGGGAAGAATAGAACATTTCCCACTCATTTTTACACAAGTGAGAGTAACTGAGGGTGTCTTTCTCTTTGGGGAACTCTTGGAGGGTTCTTCTCTGAAGCAGAACTGCAGCTTCGACTGTGGCAATTGTTGGCTGTGCCATATTTGATCATAACCCTGAGTGTTTTTTATATCCTATTTACCCCTGGCTTCAGGGGCACACCACAGAGTGAACAAAGAATATGTAATTCAACAAGTATTTTTCAGAAATGGTCCGTGACCTGTTATCTAGTGTTTATATTTCATTATGCAGTCATTTTTAATGCATTTATCTAATAATTAAAAACAAAAAGTGCAGTCATTCTTCTCCTTGCTGCTCTGCTGGTATGTTCTTTCCCACCCAAGACAATTTTAGATAACATATTCCAAATATTCTGGAACTGTTTTTTATATCGAAATGTCAAGATGCAATTTCCATAATAATACTTGTACTTCGTGTGGAGATCCAGTCTGATGTCACCCTGTGAGACAGACAGGTTCATTTACTGCAGTGTTTGTCCCATCTCCATTATCTGCAGAACCTCAGGCAAATAGTTTACAGTGTGGATAGTATCCCAGAGCCAAGCAAAAGCTGTCATGTCTGGTGATGTTTGACAGTTTGCAGAAATTGCTCAGGGAGCAGAGTCTTTTTCTTGTAGCTAATAAGGCCAGCGTGTTCTCCGATTATCAGATTCACACTTTCTAATGATTTCTTCTCAGTTTTGCTACACCACAATAGCAGGCTGGAAAGTCGTTTGATGAGCACCAGCTAAACATATGTAGAACAGCCATTTCTGACACATGCAATTTTAATGCATGCTGACTACTCAGACTGACATAATCCAAAAGTGGGATCTGTTTTGGGACTTCGTATTTTGGCTTTCAGTCAGGTGTGAAATGAAGGTTCTTTGACATGGTGAAATATGGCTGTCTTGCATTGACATGGAAAACCAAAGTGTCCTTGGGTCAGCTCACCACATCTGTTAGCAGTCCGCTGTTTTCACTAAATGTCTGTGGAAATACACACCAAAAATGCATTGCTACCTCAGTGTAGCATTTTGCTTTCTGCTGCTGGGCTATGGTGCTAACGTTCTGGAACTGCCAAACCAGCGGTAAAACAGATTTTCCTTTAGTTCCTCCCCACTTCATTATCACTGACTCACGAATTGCCTTTCATTTTCACTGTGTCAATCCTGGCAATCCCAGTGCTCCAAATGACCAATTAATGACACTGCAGCAAAGGTACTTCGTCTGTCTTGGTTTAAAGCTGAGCTTAGCTTCTACTTAGGAGTGTTAACAGCCTCATAATCAGATTTCTTTCTAAACTTAAACTGGATTCTGTAAAAGATCCCAGAGGTTTAAGAGCAAGCAATCATTTTGCTAGAATTGCAACCATGTCCTGTATCCTACTCAGCTTTTAACTGCCATATTTTTTACTATGCTGCTTCCTCATCTTCGCTTTCATTCATGGAGTTCTGGAGACTGAGGGCTGTGCTTTAACTTAGATCATCCATTGGTTTCCACTCTTTTCCTGCACACACCCTTCCTAGGCAGTAAAAATGGGTAAGTTGGAGCATTTCCATTCCTCATGGGATGCCAGGGAAAGGAAATTGGCTAAATGGAGCAGAGTGTGATGAAAGGAGAAAGGGAGAATGACAGTGAGGTGAAATGGCTTTCTCTGTTCCTTCTTTCAGCAGCCACTCCTCCATCATACACTTGCTGTGCACTTACCTTCAGCCAGTCTGTCCTCAGCCAGATGAGCAGCAATAATCTGTAAATACCCAGTGTGCGGTTAAGATGTTTCCTTAAGGAACTGGTGCAATGTGAGGCAAGAGCACTGCCGTAAGTGACAGAAACTCATGTCACAACATTCAAGCGGAGATGTGCTCTTGGCACATGAGAGTCATGAAGTGCCGAGGCATTACCCTTTGCAGCCTGTCCAAGGACCAGTCAGCCTTCAGCTTGACCTATTTCATCCATGCTAAGAGCACATTGTGTAACAGCTGCTGCTGTGGCTGCTGCGGCCTCAGGACTGAAGCAACTTCCATCGTTTTCTTCCTTCCAGCCTGTGAGGGCTAATGGACTGAATCCATTGCCCTCCTGCAAAGAAGTGATATTCATTTCTAAGCACGCAAATCATGTCTTATGGAAATCCAGACATAAACGTGCATAAGAGCCTCTGTCTACAAAGTTTCACCTTTGGGAGTGTAAGGTCATATATTTATAAAAGCCTAAGTAATCTTGAAATAATCCCCATTCACTAGAGAAAGTAAAGCAAAGGAGGCAGCAATGAAATGAAAATTGCATGTATTTTGAAATATATACAGCTCTATTTAGCTATGAAGAACAATAAATCACAATATAATTTATGTCTGAAGCATAATAATAAAACCAATCAAAGTTTTTATATCTCAGCAATTTTGCAAGACAAAGAAAGACAGTAGATTTAGGGATTTTTTAGTACCTGGGTTTTTTGTTAATAGTTTGTTTAATAAAGCCAATTAAACAAAGCCTTATCTTAAACTTTTGAAGTAATAATAAAAAAAAAACCCCAACAACAACAAAACAACACTCTAAAAATCTCTAATTTGCCAACTGGTTCCTTATGCAGCGTAAAACTTCTCTTCCTTTGCCTCATAAGATTTAGCTTTTAGCTGCCAGACATAATTTTTTAATTCTGTAGAATTCTTGCTAAATAAAACCCTATTTAATTTCCTGGGATTCAGGTTCCTAAATGCAACTCACAAGGCAAAAGATGATGAGCAACTTCTAATCTATGCGGAGCATGCCTTCATTTTCTTGACATCAAGCATAGCTCCTTCCTTCTGTTTGGAGCTTCTCCAAGTTAGGCCATTCATAATTCTTTTTCTCACCACTCATAAATACTGGCAGGGAGTAAATCAAGTGCTACAACAAAACCTTATTTTGAAATCATAAGCAGGATTTCACAACCTAGAGAGAAACTATAGCAGAATTTATATGCTTAAATACAGAAACAAAACACTTGGGCAACATAGAGACCAGAGGCACTTAAGTACTACTTACACTCTTAAAATTCTACTATTGTGTATACCCAGGAAGAGACAGGCCAACTGACAGAATGACAGAATGAGGGGAGCATATCCAAAAGAAGGCAAACATCTGGTCTCTAGTAACTGTTTCAAGTCTGCTTACACATTTATTGCTAAACTGTCACTGGCTAATAAAGAAACAAACAGAGCCTCTTTCTCCAAACCTTGGCGTTGGGAGTTGTCCCCCATGCCTTTCTTCCACAAGGGTCCTCATCGTATGGTTTTCTGTTATGTGTTTCTCTCAAACTTTGTTAGACAAAAATTCTTCCTTCTCTCCTGCCCAATGTTAAAAAGGCAACACAGACTGTAACACTGTCATGTGGGCACCGGGAGGGGACAATTATGCAGAGCACAGTTATCCAGAAAACATGCAGTGGCAAGATCTTTTAATCATCCTTCTTACAGATATGTCTATTTGCATATTTAAGACTTTTGTTAAACATTTTAACTGATACTCTGAGCTGAGAGACCTTGTTTAGTTTTTTGTAACCACAGTTTCACTAAGTGTGTTCAGAATCATGGATTTAAAGCAAGAGTCCCCAGCCCTTGGTTCCTAGACATTTGCTTCCTTGCACTTGTGAAATTGTGTCCTGTTTACCAAATAATTAGTCCACTCTTTATTCCCCCTCTGTTTAGCTCTTCACTAATCTTTGTGTTGCATGTAAGTTTTATGAACAGACATTTTATAGGCTTCTTTTTTCCTCCCACTGGACCGTTGTTGTTAACTTAAAAGGCTTACCCAGAAATCTGTATGTGTATGTATCACTTTGTCAGACTGAGAGACTAAGCTCTTATCTATTATGTAAAATATATATCTCCCCTAGTCATGAAACTAAAGGAAATGACCTGCTAAATAAGGATACTTCAATAGTGCTCTTTTACAACTCTTTTGAAAACATTTTAGTTGACATATTTTCAATATAAAAATTAAATTTTAGAATAATAATGAATATGGAGATGTGTATGTACAAACTTGTGCATATAATTGATATATAGGGATATAATGAATCATAGAATATCAGGTCGGAAGGCACCTCAAGGATTATCTGGTCCAACCTTTCTTTGCAAAAGCAGTCTAGACAAGAAGGCCCAGAACCCTGTCCAGCTGAATCTTAAAAGTGTCCAATGTTGGGGAATCCACCACTTCCCTGGGGAGATTATTCCAATGTCTGATTGTTCCCAATGTGAAAGACTTTCCTCTTCTGTCCAGTCAAAATCTCCCCAGTTGTAACTTGTACCCATTACCCCTCATTTTTTCCATGTGACTCCTTGAAAAAAAAGAAGTCTCCACCTTCTTTGTGGCCACTCTTTAAATACTGGAACATAGAGTTCTCAGCCTTTCCTCACACCGCAGGCTTCCCAGTCCTTTGATCGTCTTTGTGGCCATCCTTCTCTGGATGATGTTTTCCCAGGTGCAAGACCTTACACTTGTCCTTTTTGAACTTCATAAGGTTCTTGTTAGCCCAATCCAGGGCTTGTTAACCCTATCCAGGTCTTCCTGCAGGGTGGCTCTCCCTTATGAATTGTCCACTTCCTCACTCAGTTTGGCATCATCAACAAAGTTCATCAGGATACACTTAATTCCATCACCACTTATGATGATATTAAACAACACTGCATGCAGTATTGGTCCCTGGGGAATGCTACTTGTGACAGGTTGTCAGTTTGAAAAGGAGCTATTTACCACCACTCTCTGGTGCGGCCTGTCAGCCAGTTCCCACCCACCGCACAGACCACTTGTCTAGTGATTTCTCTAGGAGGAGGCTGTGGGGAACAGTGTCAAAAGCTTTGGAGAAAATAGTTATTAAATGCCTTTTATTTTGATGCTGGAGCATATCAACAGAATTTATTAATTTTATTAAGAGTATTGAAGGACCTGCCTTTACAGCACTGGCTTATGAACTGAAATCTGACTTCCTGAAACATATCACAATGTCATTTGAAACTATCTAACCTCTTCCATCTTAAAATGCAAGAAGAGCTGTTTTGTGCATTTGAAAATGATTTTGAAAGTGCGGCTGAAAGGTAGCCTATTCTGAACAGCGACTGTTAAGTGTTGTATAACACCACTCAGACAAAGCACAATTCATGACAAAATACGAATGAGTAATCTAATCATGTACCAGATGTGACACCAAAAACTTTATATATTTTAAAAAGGAATAATTTTACACAGTTTTCAATTATTAGTGGATTTTAAGAAGATAACACAATGCTGAAGTGGTATCTGAAGTAAATATTACATTGTTTAGTAGTTTTAATGAAAAAAATTCAGTGCTGTCTTAGAAACACTGTAGATGAGTTGTGAGCAGTTTATTGTTGTTGTATTTGTATAAAATATCATATGTGCCTATGCACAAATTGCAAGAAATTTTTATGGAAAATTTGATAAACACATTGATTGCAAGCAGCACAAGAGGAGCTAATGTAATTAAATTAATGACTTTTTGACATCATATGCTATCTTCTCAAAATGCAATACTGAAGAAGCTAACTTCCAACTCAAAAGCACTTACGAGACTTCAGCCAGTCTGATTCTGGACTGGTGAGCTCTTGTAAGAGGCACTGTCTGCGAAATATCTCAGATTGTTCCTCTTCAGCTGCTGGTGTGCTCTGTTTAAGAGTTATACTGAAGAAGGAAATGCATGTTTGGCTCCAATAAAAATCAATTTCTTTCACTTCTTGTTTTCTGTAGTTTCATCTCCAAGACAAGCAGCAAGAGTGGGAAGGCTCAAATTAGGAAACACAAGTTTCAGCTATACAAAGTGATGTCTTTTAAGTCAATATCAGAAAGGAACTAGCCAGCCCTGGGTCTTAAGTTGTAAGGCATACCTTCAATTATTAGACTGGTTGTTATTTTGTAAACATTCATACATGATGATCTTTAGTCATGTCAGCTGTGTTGTGATGTTAAGGGAAACATTCACATGAACAGAGCACGTTGAAGATGTGGAGTCTGGGATTTTAGATAATCACCCATGCTCAAATTAAAAAAGTTGCCTCTCCAATTAGATCAGGCCTATCCAGTAGACATCATGGGAATGTGATGGTCATAGAATCATAGAATCATAGAATGGTCCAGGCCAGAAGGGACCTCCAAAGGTCATCTAGTCTGACCTCCCCGCAGTTAGCAGGGATACCCCCAACTAGACCAGGTTGCCAAGGGCCTCGTCGAGCCTCACCTTGAATCTGTGAGCTGACTTTAAATTAGCCATCTTGAGAACTGACACACTATCGCCATGATAGCATTGAATTCTACATGGACTAATTTTCCTTCTTCTTGACTGAGCAAATTAGCTTGAGCGTGCCCAGTACATAAGCTATATAGTTTAAAGATAGTCCCTTTTTCTCATTATTGTGCTATGGTCTTGAATATGGCTAAATTCCGATTAGAAAGGCAAAATCATATTTTGGTCATGGAAAATTTCCCAGGAGCCTGAATGTGTTACAATTTCTGTGCCAGGTAAACCTGACTTCCATTTCAAATAGTGTGGATCACACAGGACAGTAGCTCTATAAATTTCGCGACAGTTATTGACCAAAGTACTGGACACAAATCATCCAGCACAAACAGGATTTATGTAGGATTTTATGCTGGTTGGTTACTTGGCTATAAGTAATTTTTCACTGCAACATTTCAGTATTGAAAACATAACCAGTGAAGCAGTGAAAATCATAAGTAAAGGTTTTTAAATTATAGCTCCCCTATTACTGAGGTTGAGAAACTCTTATTATTATGAAAAAAAGATGGCTTTTTAAAATGCTTTAAAATCCCTTAGCTTGTTTGTGTTGCTATGAAATTAGAGATACTGGATGAGGTGGAGATTTCAATATGGGATTATCAGAAAAAAAGCTGTGAACCCTCCTTTCTCAACATGAACACTCATACCCACCTGCCATCATATCTCTTTGAGTTCATTCATCCCAAATTCTTTTGTGCAAGTCAGCCTTCCCTGGGGTTGTGCCTGACCTCTGATTGATCTCAGTCACTTACCGTTTATCCCAGATGATCCCCTCAGTTTCTTTAAAAAAACAGTGTTAGAAACATTATGAAAGGAAGAGTTCAGTTCCATAAATCACTTATTGCTGAAACTGAGGACTTGTTCACACTTATAGTGACAAGGGTTTCTATCTCCACAGGCTGTAGTGGCTCTGAGGGACACCCTTTGTCTATAAATCTGGCCTCTAACTGTACACATTAGCCACCTCTTAGCAGAGTTCTTGATGAGCTGGAACTTGCGGAAGTGTTGGTACCATCCACATAGAGGAGAATGTGAGGGATGGGGAGAGTGGGAGAATTGAAAGACACTAATTGTTCATTTGACAGGACAGTGAATAAAAGGCAAGAGAATTAAGGAAACAAACACGGGTTTGGGTTGTAGCAAGGGAGGCAGGAGAATGAAAACAGAATGGGAGGTACATGGAGATGAATGAGTGGTGAGGGATCTGAGAACTCAGACCAGAAAAAACATCTAGGAGATGTCAACTTGGCAGAATGCATTGATAAATTATATCTGATACAATAGGCAGTGTACAATGCCATAATCTTCAGAAGGACTGGAAGTAGAAATCAAATGATTCAGCGTGGGTGATGTAACTGGAGTAGGCAGGAAATGTGGATAGCTATGTTTAATCACTCCTGATCCCAGCCTCAGACTCAATGCATCCTTACGCTTTGCATCCTAATGCAAATAGTATTCTAACAAAATCAATGGAACAGAAAAATGAAGTGGAAAAGGGGATTCATCCAAGCTTTACCAGTTGTTGGGAAGGAAAACTAAGCCAACTGTGCAATGAAACATAGGGAAATAAAAGAAGTAGCAGACTGACTGATCTTATGGTAGAGATAAGATCAAAAGTCTTTCCAAGCTAGAAAAAGATGACATAGAATCATAGATGCAAAGGGAAAAAACTAAGCAATAAAAAAAAAAAAAAAAGAGAAGGTAAGAGTCATAGTTTTAAAATGAAGATACTGGAAGATTACAGCAAATAGAGAATGCCTGCAGCACCTACTGTACTTTGAGGGTATCCAAAGTGTTATCATATGTGTGAGGACACAAGAGAATAGAGGTAAGGTCCTTAATCACTAGCACTGCTTGACTGAGCTTCTATGTCTTGATGCTATATAGCAGAGAGGTGACTGAGGTCCACAGTTCAGACAGTCTCTCTGTCTGACTTGGTGACCTTTGCAGGAACTGGTCTCCCAATTTATCATGAAAGTGATTGCCACCTGCAACTGAATGTAAGGATTGCTTCAGGAAGACTATAGTGAAGAGTTTCTCCAACTTGTCAAACCTAACAGTATCTCCCTCAGTAGTATCTTCTCTTGAGGGAAGGCCTACCATACTGTGGGAAAAGAAAGGACAGAGAATGTCCTTCACTCTTCTCTAAGGCTTTTTTCACTGAATTTCACTGAATTT